>JAPEVC010000025.1:0-222227 GCA_027946555.1 Gnomoniopsis sp. IMI 355080 | reverse complement strand
GTAGGTGCCAGCAGTAGATGAATAGCAGTTGCCAGTGTCAATGCCCAGCACTAACTGACTTGTGCCCAGCCCCTGTCCACCCACCACAGCTCCAATTTTGGCAGCAAGCAGCACCCAACGAAGGCCGCTTGTTTTTCTCGTTTCGCATTGGGCCTGCCTGACCTTGATCGCGACGCCCCCCTCGTCCTCTGCCTGTCCTCCTTCATATTGTCCTTCCTCGCCACACCACCCGTTATACCCATCGCAAAGCTTGTATTTGCTGTCGCGACACATTCGGATATTCCAATATCATATTTCTGTTTCCCGAATCTCCCAGTTCCATCCACAGGTAAGCTATTCTTCAAACCGCCTCCCAGCACCGCGCGCGCCGGGAGTGATGACAACCTGTCGCATCGCCGGTCGCAAAACTCGCAACGCCTTCGTGCGAGATCATGCGCGTTGCGCGATACCTGTCCGCAGTCGACTACGTTATGATCCTTCTATCCGCGTACCTCAATCCCCAAAATTATTGTCAACATAGTCACTGACGCGTCTCCACTTCACAAAGCTTCACACCCATCCACCCTGCAAAAATGGCACGAGAGGGCACGCGCTCGGCGACCGGCAACTCCAAGCCGCGCGTCTTTGATACTCCCGACACTGCTCCAGCCATTACCCGCAAGCCCAAGGCTAAGACCACGACAAAGCCTGCTGGTTCCAAGCCCGTTGGTGTCACCAAGACCAAGAAGACTGGCCCCGCGTCCAAGGCATGTTAATCCACTACAGCCCTGCTTCCTGTCTTTGCCCCCACTATGAGGGAAAAAACCCTCAGATGTTGGTATACAAGGCGAGATTGTCTCGGGCTTGGTCACCGCTGTCGTGAGCACGTCTAATTTTTTCACTGTAGGTCAAGGCGGCTGTGAAGAAGGTTGAGGCAAAGGTTAAGAAGGCCACCACCGTACGTACTGTCTGTTCATGCATACTTGTTAGGAGCATAGCTGAATTTTCGCAACAGAAGAAGCCCAAGACCAAGACTGCTCCCAAGTAAGCAGGGCACTCGACTCGAAACGTGGGCGTCTTGTCTGTCTGTTATTGTGTGGGATCTCGACTGGAGCAGGGAGACAACAATATCCGCTCGTCTGTTGAGTCCATCACGCACACCACCATCTTGTTTTCTGGTCTCTTCCCGGGGATGAGGACACCTGAGATGGGTCTGTTGTCATGAATTATCCACTGATTTCATTTACTATCTGGGCTTGCTGTCGTCGTTGAGGGGTCTCGGGTGTCTGGGTTGACTGTACTCTCTTTGCGTTTGGGTCCTGGGTTCGGGAAGCACATTGTGTATAGAGTTATGATGCCTTGATTGCAGATTTAGCGCGATGGAAGGAAATATGAAATCTTTCTGGGCTGGACGAGCGTGGCTCTTGTATGGCACCCCGTAAAGTGGTCACACGATCTCTACTTGCTTTGCCAAGCCTGCCATTCGACCACGTCTGTATTCCCTGGAGCGTCCCACTTCTCATACAAAGGTGCTCAATAAATTAATGTTGATATGATCCAGGACATTATTCTTGACAACCTTGAAATCCGTTGTTAGGAGTGGTTGTTTAACACACATCCTCCGGGGATCGAAGGGCGCTATAACTTGATGCGGCAAAGGACTGATCCGCGCTATTCAATCGGCACTGTAGACTGTAGTGGCAGTTACAGACATCAGCAGGGATCCGGAACCCATTCTAAGTAGGTACCTAGGTACCTAGGTAGACCTGACATGCATGAGCTTTCTTCTGCCGCTGCCGCAGCCGCAGCCGGATGTCAGGCTGCAACTTTGGGGTCGCGATCGGCTCGAAAGCGCGCGGCGCATTTTCCCAAACCGCGAACCTCACCTCCAACACACCTGCTCGACAAGCTTCACCTAGGCTATCAATTGGCTGTCCACCACCCATCCGCCGATGATGGTACAACGCCCTCATCGGATATCGCATTATGAAACTCATCAAACCTGCATGGCTCAGCCATAGCGGTAAGAATCATCCAGGACCTGCCACCCTCCTCGCCGATGGATTGACAACATGCTAATGTTTGGTTTGCTTTGGGCTGCGACAGGCGAACAGAAAGATTTCGAGGTCTACAGCTGCCATGTCTCGCCTGACGGTTCAAGACTCGCGACTGCGGGTGGGGGTATGTACACAATCGCCCTCACATCTCGAGACTGTAAAATGGTGTCTAACATGGAATCTTGGTAGATGGCCACGTCCGGGTTTGGTCGACCGACTCCATCTACAACTCAGAGGACAGGGCCTACAACAAACCGCGCCAGCTCTGCCATATGAGCCACCACCTTGGCACGATTCACTCTGTCCGCTTCTCTCCCAATGGTCGCTACCTCGCCTCCGGCGCCGACGACAAAATCATCTGCATCTACCACCTCGACGCTAGCCCTCCTTCACATGCCGCGTCGTTTGGTACGCATCAGTTTACCCACTATAGAGACAAGGCTAGCTAGGAGAAAGAGACTGACCTCGGAAATAGGCACGAATGAGCCTCCTCCCGTAGAGAATTGGAAAACCTACAAGCGCCTCGTCGGCCACGACAATGACGTTCAGGACCTCGCTTGGTCACACGACAATTCGATTCTCGCCTCCGTTGGGCTCGATTCCAAGGTTGTCGTATGGTCAGGCCATACTTTTGAGAAGCTCAAGACTCTCGCCGTGCACCAGAGCCACGTCAAAGGCATCACGTTCGACCCAGCCAACAAGTTCTTCGCCACGGCGAGCGATGACCGCACCATCAAGATCTTCCGTTTCACCTCGCCTGGCCCCAACGCTACCCACCATGACATGGTCAACAACTTCGTTCTCGAGACGACGATTTCCGCGCCATTCCGCAGTTCACCCCTTACAACGTACTTTCGGAGGTGCTCTTGGTCACCCGATGGCAATCATATCGCGGCGGCAAATGCCGTGAATGGGCCTGTCAGCTCCGTGGCTATCATTGAGCGTACTAGGTGGGATAGTGAGATAAATCTCATCGGACACGAGGGCCCAACGGAGGTGTGCATGTTCTCGCCGCGTTTGTTTTATACGAGCCCGCCCACGACCGAAAATGCAAACGGACAGGGCAGTGGAAATTTGGTCACGGTCATCGCCTCAGCTGGCCAGGACAGGACGCTGAGCATTTGGAACACAAACACTTCCAGGCCGTTGGTCATTCTTCAAGATTTGGCTTCCAAGTCCATATCCGACCTCTCATGGTCGCCAGATGGGCAGACGCTGTTTGCTTGCAGCCTCGATGGTGGTATTATCTCGGTTAAGTTCGATCAGGGCGACTTGGGCTTTGTGGCCACAGCAGAAGAAAATGACAAGGCGCTTCAGAAGTATGGCGGTGGGCGCAAGGGTATGGGCGTTGCCGAGGATGTAGATGGCCTCGCGCTTGAGAACCAGAGCAAAGCTGGCGAGCTGCGCGGTGCGGAGTCAAGAATGGGTGCATTGATGGGCGACTGGCATCCGGAAAATAGGCCACCGTCTGCCACCAATGGTACGAGTACGAACGGTACGAGTACGAATGGGACCTCGGAGAAGAATGGTGAGGGCGCGAATGGCAAAGACAAGGAAGAGAGTGCCGATAAGACAGCAGAGAGAATCAAGGAGCTCAAATCTCGCGTCACGATCACGAAAGATGGCAAGAAGCGCGTGGCGCCCCTCTTGATCTCATCTTCCGGAACTGGCACCTCTTCGCTGCCACAGACCCAGCTTATCGGTTCGAAGACAGTCGCTGCGAGGGACGACACGCCACAAACAATACTCGACCTGAACAAACCTTTCCACGGCCTGCCACCGGGAGGCATTGCATCTATGCTGCTTGGAAACAAGCGCAAAGCAGCAGTGGTAGATGGCGAAGAGGACGACGAGCATGTGGCGAAGAGGCCATCGTTGGGCATGCCTACCCCCATTCTGATCAATGGCGTGGATGGATTGGAGCCAGCCACTCTGCAGCCACCGCAGCATGGGGTAGTGCCAACACCCGAGTTCCTCCGGCCTGCCGTCACCACCTCGACATTGGCCATCTCACAGGTAAGGCTTGCCGTTCCAAAGATCAGGTCACATATTCTGCGGCCAATGGCTAGGGGTGTGTTGGGCGATGACACCTCTGCGGAAGAGGCGTCTAAGGTGCCGGAAAATATCATTTTTGAAGTCAAAAACCCTGCTCAAATCAGAGACCCATCTCATGTTACATGTTCGAAGAGAGGTTCTTTATTATGGCAAGACTTTCTACCACGGGCAGTCATACTTGTCACAGGAAATAAGCATTTCTGGTCTGCTGCGTGCGAAGATGGGAGCCTCTACGTCTGGACACCGGCTGGTCGCCGTATTATCAACGCAATGATTCTCGAGTCACAACCCGTTATCCTCGAATGCAGGAATCACTGGCTTCTCTGCCTCACAGCTTGCGGCCTCGCCTATGTATGGAACATCAAATCCATGACCTCGCCGCACCCACCCGTCTCACTCGGACCGATATTGGAACTCGCATCCACTTCCCTCACCCAGCACTCGGCGACTCCTGGCCCTGGTGTGACCTCTGCTCACCTCAATTCCACCGGTCACATCGTCGTTACGCTGTCTAATGGTGACGGATTCTACTACGCCCGTGAGATGTACACGTGGCACCGACTTTCCGAGTCCTGGTGGGCGGTCGGAAGTCAATATTGGAATAGTAATGACTCCTCGATTAGCGCGCTGCAGTCTACCGCAGTCGGACCCGTATCGAAAGCTAAAGACGATAAGAAGAGCGATGGCGTGGACGTTTCTTCAGGTATCATTCCTTTCCTCGAGAGGCATACCACGACCGAATTCATGCTCAAGGGCCGCTCCTACACTCTTCAGCGTCTGATCAAGCAGCTCCTACCGAAGGAAGGTTTCGAAGGCTTCGAAAGCTCCGTCTCCATCGCACACCTGGAGAATCGCATAGCCGGCGCGATGCTCCTTGGTGCGAAAGACGAGTTCAGGGATTATTTATTCACGTACGCGAAGCGTATCGGCGCGGAGGGCTTGAGAGGCAAGGTCGAGGAGTTGCTTAATGGATTGATGGGTGGAATATTGAGAGAAAAAGATAGCACGGTTGCCAACAAGGATGAGGATGGCGGCGAAGCGTTTGGTTGGTTCTCAAAGGGCGACGAGATCTGTGGGTGGGATAGGAGCGAGTTGTTGAAGGGAGTGGTGATGATTCTAGGTGACTCTATCCTCCCTTTGCTCACTTGAATGTGTGTTCGTTACTGACCATGTGTGTGTGTGCAGGCAAATTTCGCGAACTGCAGCGTCTCACGGTGCAATACGCGCGCGTATTGGGCATTACCCACGAGCAAGGCGCTGATGCGGTGGATGACGACGGTGATGCAATGGCTGTCGAAGGTGCTTAGTAGCCAATGGCCAATGCAAATGAGGCCCATGGAGACCAGCCACGACCAAGTTGATGGAGGTGACGACGCAACAGCTCTTGAGAGGGTTGATGATGCCTGCGAGACGACGCGCAAGGTCACCAAAATTATGCCAGATGATTCACAGCACATGCTGGGAACATTTGACCAGTGTTGGAACAATCGAAGAGCTTGCTATTGCAGGTTCTTGCGTTAGATGACTGGTGCAGGGCAGCCTGTGTATTATGTCTCGTGGAGCAAGGTCAGGCCGGTGGGGATGGTAATGAATTCTTGTTCTGGCGTTCTGTGGTTACGGTATGACAAGGCTTCAAGGGGATTGGCATATGGGGAAGAAATGTGCTTTGGTATGCCTGCGTTTGAGTGTCAGGGTGGGTACCTGCGGATGTTTCCATTGTGCGGACGGTGGAGATCAATATTGTTACTACAAAGCAAGCATTGCTTGGTTAGTCCCCAATCATGTCCAATGAGAGATCTTGATTATGGTTCTATTGGGATCAAGCATTTGAATTGAAGCCTCAGCGCTGATGGGCTATGGATAATCATTCTTTCAACTTGCCACCTGGGGACTCACTTGTGTCTGCCTCTATAGGTATCTATAGCGAGTTACTAGAGAAGCGCCAAATCTAGGAGATCATTAGCAATCCTGTGGGTAAGTACCTGTTATCGAGGGAAAGTACTTGCGAGATGCCTTGTGACTCTAGGCTGATCCCGTTCAATGCTCTATTTGAAGTGCTTGCCCCTAGGGAAAGCACGAAGGGAGCCAGGTGTGACTGCTTCAACTAGCAGAAGCTTGCTATACTCGTGCGTGCCTTTCCCGCAAAGCCTTGTAATCTTGTAGGTATCTGAATCTTTGTGTCTTTTTTTGGGGGGGGGGGTTCTCTCTCCCAACCTGCCCTCCAAAGCTATTTGTTTGCCAACCTCATCCACCACCAACCTACCACCACTTTTGCTTTCTCTTTCCGGCACAGATTCATCCAGGATCTTATGTGAATCTAATTCACGCACAGATTCCAATCAAAACGAAAATCTTGACCACCAAGCAAGACAGCCCTATCGCCATCTGCGATCACCACACGTTTGCCCGCCATCTCATCAACCACCCACGGTCCCAATACATCTTTCCCGTTCGCCAGTAGCTCAACAAATTGATTGTGACAATGAAGCTGAAAGATGATTTGATTTACGAGTTCTCAAGTCTATCAGTGAGAGCTGCAGCCGAATCCAGCAAAATTATTGCTGCCATCCAGTCCCTCCGACGCCTCAACATTCCCTTCATCGACACGACGAGCACTGACTGGACTGTTGAGACAACCGCCTACAACCTACGCCGCCCCGCAATTCCTGCCCTCATTGTCTATGCAGATGATCCAGGAAAAGTCCAAGCTGCAGTTACTTGCGGAGTACAAGCGGGCCTGAAGGTCAGTGCCCGTTGCGGTAACCATTCATATGCCTCATTGGGTCTTGGTGGCGAGGACGATCACTTGGTGGTGGACCTGACTCCCATGAGCAGGGTCACCATCGACCACAACACCAAAATCGCCACTGTACAAGCCGGCGCAAGACTTGGGAATGTTGCGAGTGAGCTACTCAAACAAGGAGGACGCGCCATTGCCCACGGTAGTTGCCCAGGTGTTGGCATTGCAGGCCACATTTTGCACGGAGGATATGGCTGGGCATCGCACAATAAGGGGCTTTCTCTTGATTGTATGGTAGGTGCAATGGTTGTCCTCGCCAACGGGACCCAGGTTCACTGCTCCGCCACCGAAAACCCAGATCTCTACTGGGCCCTTCGCGGCGCCGGCTCCAATTTCGGCATCGCCACCTCATTCGAGCTCGAGACCTTTGAGGCACCACTCATTTCGACTCCATTCAAAGTCCCTTTGAACTGGCATACCGAGAAATGCAAGGTCGAGGGAGTCAAGGCACTGGTGGAATTTGCGCGCACCTCACCGGCTGAGTTGAACATGCGACGTGCGTATGACCTGACATCCAACGGCTACTTCTCAAGGCTGGGAACGACCCAGGAACAGATGGAAAGAGGTAGCAGCTTCTACTACAGTAAGGAAATGGCTAACTTCCTCTCTCAGTAGGGGCATTCGTTTCAGGTGATCACAATTTTGAGGGCGTCTACTATGGCAGCGTTGAGGACCTGTCGACCGTCTTGGCTCCTTTGCTCAAGAAAACCGGCGGAACAATCACTGCGAGGGAGGGTACCTGGCTGGAGGGACTTGAGTATTACGCCGAAAGAAATAGTCTTGTCATGCCGGTTCCATACATCGAGCACGGAAACTTCTATGCGACCAGTCTCACCTTGCAAGATCTAACTGGAGAGTCTCTGGAGAACTTTGTCCACTACTGGCATGCCAAAGCCATCGGTTTCCATCCCGGCGGCTGGTTCATCCAGCTCGATCTTCATGGCGGACCTACCTCGTCGATCTCATCTGTCCCTAATTCGGCCACTGCCTATGCTCACCGCGACAAGCGTTTTCTCATCCAGCTCTACCATTACGCGGACAACGAGAGACCCTACCCGCCCGAAGCCATCTCCCTGTTGAAAGGTTGGATCGAGACTACGACCAGACCTCTCAGCAAAGGCGAATGGGGTATGTATATTAACTATGCTGACTCCGAAGTCCATCGAGACATAGCACAAGAGCTGTATTATGGGGAGAATCTGCAGCGTCTGAAAGAGCTGAAGAAGAGGTATGACCCAACGGAAGTCTTCTACTATCCGCAAGCAATTGCCCCGGCCAAGTGAAAACAGGGCACCAAAAAGGGGTATGAGGATGGAATACATGCAGCTATGGCATTGGCGATCAGTGGAATTTGGAGGGTATGACCATCATTGCCATCCCATGCCCTTTCAAGACAAGCAGCGCGGTTGGGTGGAAATGTGCCAGGTATGACACACGATCCAAAGCTCTCAAATGAAACGGCTCCGAGGGAAAGCTACTGAGAATTGAACCTTGAAAATACACATGAGCTTGGTAGTTAGGCAAGACCAGCAACAAGAATAGCCAGAGACAATCAAAGTTGTGTAATTTAATCGGGTCAGACCAAGCCTTCTTCTCTCATTCTGCTTGCGTGACCGCACCAAGGACCTTTTGATGTACATACAACTCACCTTCAGATTCAATGCCAATATGGAAGGGACATGTGTAGTGTATCGCCGTAGCGTGCCGAGCAATGTGTTGTCTCATGCCCATGTTGCCCGCAGCTTTGTTAGGTACGATGATTGGTACGAAGGCAACTTTTACTTGAATGACCATTTCAGAGCTAGACTCGTAGAGTATAAGAACACAAGGCAAATGTTGGCTGTTCTTCAGTCTGCGACCCTGATAATTCACCTAGGTTTTGATCAGTAGCACTTCGGATGATACTGGCAAGCGTACTTAGGTAGACATCGCAAACTGAGCCAGTATGCATAGCCGTGTGTTGAAAATGGTCGTACCAGTGGCGAAGGCTCAAATCTTGGTTTATAGTTGTTGAGTGCGCAGGCTTTCGACAGAGTAGGTGTTGTTTGGCCCGATGGGAAGGCATAGATATACAACCAGAGGAGCCTGCATAAAGTCCCGCCGCAGAGGGTTGTTCACTGCCGTCTTCAAACCGGCTCATGTCGAAGTCAAAATCAGATTTATGTTTTTCAACCACTTTTCCTATGGCAGAATTTCGCCATTTTTTTCCCTCATGATTTTTGTAGTGTCTTTCTCCTTGCTTGTTTTGCTTCATCTCTTGAAATGGCCAACGCGTGTGCTGTAGCGGTGAAGCCCCGTCTCATACAATGCCATGGCGTGAATTCCGATTTGATTAGAGGTATCGTACCACCTACTTGATCAGATAATGGTTCATATCAAAGACAGGATGGCTTTGAACATGCTCTATTTCGCTCAAGTGAGCCAGACATGATCCGATTTGCCGGACCAAAACCTAAAGCTCCAAAGCCCCCTTATAGTAATGTCCACCGCAGCGGCGCACCTTCGTGTACCTCGTCGGCCTCACCAAATTTTACCAGCGTAGGCTAAACTTTCCGATTCCTTTCGGTTCGACATGCTCTCGGGTTCAGAGCTCGCACCCAAAATAAACCTGTCATCTCAGGCGCCACCTTTCGTCTAAACCGGCCGGAAACAGGCTTGGTTGATTCTTGGTATTGTCAGAAGATACTATGGTAGCTGCAGCCAGGCATGCACGGTCATCTTGGCGTATCAATCTTTCCTGCAAGTTCAAGCAGTTATCCGCAGGCCGCATACAAGTCGCCAAGGGTCGTTGAAACAACATGCCAGAGGGACGCTTCGAACAGTACCACTAATGGCTTGGTTGATACTCATGCGACTTGCGAGGCCGTCAAGTGTTGCGATCACTGCACATCAATCATGGCGAGGACTATGCTTTGCCTGCTGTTACCTTGTTCGAAATGGGAACATTGGTTGAATGCAAAAAGTTTTTAGGTTTTTTTCAGCCAGGCAACTTGTAGTACAGATAATTTGTATTATCTCGCCTCCATCCACTTCGAAGAATTGTTTTCTGAGATCTCTTCCACAGCATCTACACGGTCGAGGAATGGGTAATACATTCTGATTTCATGCACCTTCACTGGTACGGCTGGTCCGGAGGATTATCGACCCATCAACAAGAACAAATGTCAGCCAGGTGACATCCAGGCACTGGAAAATGTCCTCACTCCTCGAATCGCCATCTCTGCAAGATACCTTCGAACAAGATGTAGACTCAAAAAGAGCCCGGCGTCAGGCTATGCCCATTGCAGCCCCGGCCTCGCCTTTTCATAATGCTGTCGAGGAGGTCGACCCAATACTTCCTCGCCGAGAGGGAGCCAACGCAGAGACCCGTGACATAATCTCTCTCGCCAAAGTCATCCTCGGACCGTCGACGACTTTGCGGACGACTGTCCGACCTACGGGGTCACGAAAGCCGAGCAGTGCATCGCGTAGTCTCCGGCCAACAACGACAACAGGTAGACCTCCATTAGGACCCACAGGATTCCAGACAGTGCGGCCCCCTTTGACATCCGCGGTATCCCAGCCAAGTAGACCTCTATTGGGGCCCTCAGGACCTCCGTCACAGTTGCCAGTGACCACCAGCTTGTCCCGGTCCTCGCTGATATCGGTGACCACCTCGGGGCCAGTTCCGGACGCATCTGGCCTGGCTCCTCCTGTCCAGCCCGTGCCAGCTTCGACGGGAGTTCCAGGGAGCGCTCTGCCGGATCAGACAGCTGCTCAGCCAAATATCACCGCTACGCCGACTTCTGGCCTCGATGCTGGGAGTATTATTGGATATATCTTGCTGGCATTAGGTATGGGCCCCCAGTGCGCCCTCACCCAGACAAATTAGACCAGCTTAGGATGTGGAAAGCTTACCCAATTTCGCAGTGGGAGTGGCGGCTCTTATTGGCGGCTTCTTTTTCATCAGGAAGACCCTCAACAGGCGTAGAAACCGACCGGGACCTCTCGTCATCTCCGCTCCGAGTCCCTTTTCAGATGGCTCGTCCGCCAATGAAGGCTCCATGGTTATGGCAAGGTCGTATCCAGACGTCGCTGCCCGTCTTGGTGCGATAGCAGCGCGGGCAGAGCAAGGCGAGGCTGGTCAGATGATGGCGTCTCAGCCGCCTTCGTCCCAGAATGATAGCAGAAGGCAGAGAATGGAAAACCCATTCGCCGACAACGTTCCAGCCGAATCAATGAGGGAGGAAGCGCCTCTAGTTATGGCCAAATCATATCCAGGAATCGCGGCCGAGCTGAGTGCAATAGCAGCACGTGCGGAGCGTGGTGGGCCTGCGTCGATGGTACCTCAACCGTTTTCTACACAAAATGAAAGAGAGCGCGGAGGCTTTCCATTTGCTGAGAGCGACACATTGTCTACTTGGCAACAGGGGCCGTTGCAACCCAGGTATTATACGACTGAGACGGGGCGCTCGGCTCCTGGCCGTGAGCCGCCAGGAAGTTTCTATACGGCGAGGTCGTCGGGCGATTTGGATTTGGATTCTCCTGTCGTCCCGGATTTACCGGATGGAGGCCCGAGGCCAAGGAATGTACGATGAGAGACGCGGTTTGATGTGCGATGAATGATGAAAGATATGAACAGTGCTGTGTAATAGATAGCTTGTTAGACTAATAGTTGACGCCACGGGCAGTGTTAATCCAGAGCTCTCAATGCAGAAGGTATCTCCTCCCATTCGTGGCCAAGCCATGTTCTAAGACTGTACTGTCCGGTCTCACATAATGCGCCTTTACCCTGCTGTTTTTACGCGATTGGCGACCAAGTCAATTGAAATAGCACGTGGTCACTCGGGCAATCGACTTCCATCGGAGTGGGACCTTTGCATACTAGGGAGCATTGCCAGTCTAAAAATAAATTCACTGAACCTGGAATATTCAAAGCTTCGATGGCCGGAAGAATCAGTTCCCAGGCCCGATGTTTTGCCTGCTGCAGCCAAATCGGGTGTGGTTGGGCGGTGTAGCTATAGCGCAATGCTCTGACGTGTTTGCGAAGAGGCCCACATATTCTGCTTGTCTCGCAGGTCGGAAGATAGAAGCCCTCGAGATAATCTGGGCGGCGTCTGGTTTGTGCTGGGAGGCTTGTCTCGTTGGGCGCGACCATATGCACGACCAGGAGGGCCTTCAAGCCGTGATTGGCGTCCGTGGATGGGGAACCTCACTTTGTCATGCAGGGTGAAATTTTGGGCGCGGATAGGGCGACAACAGCAGTTGTCAAATGAGGAATGGTCTTTGTCAGCAGCTGATTTTACTTGGGCAGCATTACTGCCCGCCAGCCCGCCAGCCCGTATAAACAAGGGAGACGTTTTGGCGGTGGAGCCCTGCAGTTAGGGACCCGCATCATGCTAATGGAGCTCCAGAGTTTGAGGCGATCATGATGCATCCGTGGCGTGGTACTTGAGTGGATTGCATCCCCGTTCTACCTGGAGCGGCCTGCCGACGGACTGGCCCCCTTCTCCTCTTTTTGTCTTTTCTGGGGTCAATGTCTCATAAGAGATGGGGAAGAACGAATTCGCAAGGACTGTGACTGGGAGCGATTCGGGTTACGGCGACGATGTGAGCGAGCGCAACTCATCGTCGTCTTTGCATCCGTTGTGTAAGTCTTGCCAGTGATCACCTGGGCGTATTTCTCCTGCTAGCTATCTCCTTGGGACTCGTGTGTGCTAACCTTTGATGGCCATTTCCAGCCCGGAAAGGATACGAAATTGGACCAGCTGCCAAATTGCAGATAGGAGACGTAAGCTCAAGCCTCTCTCGGCAAAGTAGATTGCGACTAAGTTATGTGCATTAGGTTTTCGAGTTCCTCTGGGCCGACTGCCCCGAGTTCGAATGGGAGTGGAAATGCCTGGGCTACTCGCGTTTCATTGTGCTGCGTCACAGTGATAGCTTCCCTCACTATTGCGCTTGCGTGTACGCAAATCAAAGAAACAAATAGTTCTGTCTCTAAGATCCCCTCTAACATCTGCGCCAGGCCGATTTCAACGGGAAACAAGCGCGACTTCGCCAAGCCGGGCGTCGACACCCTTCAACAAGGCTATGTGTATGCATCCGGGGACAAAGAGCGCGAACGTGATGGCACGGGAGGGGATTCCCATCACCAGTCCAAGAACCTGCCTCAGCTTCCGTACTCGTCTGTCGGAATCAGCCTGAAAAGTGGACGCCACCGAATCAAAGAGGACTCACGAGCAAACTACGCCGACGTCGTCGAGGTGGATCACGAGGCCCAAGTCATGGTCATCGGAGACGCCGTACGCTACTTCGACAGGGTTCGGAAAAACGTCAACAAAGCCTTCATGCGACAAGTCTTGCGAGAGGCTTTGGGGCCATACTGTCAGCGAAAGAAGAGTGAGTCCGCTGCCGCTGGGGTGCAAGGCTGGGGCAACAGCGCCGTATCTCTAACGAAAGTACCTGTTGAAGGCAAGGACCAGGACCGTGCGGGAGAGGAAGGAGTAGCTGAGCCCAAGGAGAAGCAACCGGAGCGGGTACAGCCGGAATATGTACATGTTCCGCCGCAAAGCCCAGGAGCCACAGAGAAGGATCTTGAGGATTTCTTCAGCGACACCACAAGGGACGAGGAAGACTGGGACGGAAGCCCCCGCTCGCCAGCCGGCTTCCCACCCCCATCCAATGAGAGGCGGTTGAAGAGGGCAGCTTCTCGAGCTCGGCCACCCACAGAGAATACCACAGCTGTCCGGCCGGGGATGGATAAGGCAGGTTTGAGCAGTCTTCGCACCCTGAGACAGGGCTTACCAGGAGGGGAGGACCATGATGATACACAGTCTTTGCGTTCCCTGGCCATGGTGGGAAGGTCTGATTCGTATACATCAACAAGGTCCAGAAGATGAGGTTCACAGCTACTCTAGATCATTTGTTTATTACTGCTTTTTTTTATTTTTCGTTTTCGCACACTTGTGTTGATGAGCGACGCACATATCCCTTCTCATCCCGTTGTACGGGAACTATCTTCTCACTGATCTCAATTTTCATTTGGAAGCTCTCAGAGAGGATTATTGTTTTGCTTCTTACATTATACTGTCTGTTATACCAAATAGAATTACATACTTCGTTAAAACCAGTGACGCGGGCAGATCTCGTGCAAATGATGAATGAAAATGCTTCATGTACTGAAGTACCGATCAATTCCGCGTCCATCATATTTGGTCTACAAGCGCTCCACTTATGAAGATGAGGAAAGGAAAATGAAAACAAAAAGAAAGGCCATGTCAAACCATGAGCATCTTATCTTGGCTGACTCCGCACCGCCACCGTATTGCTTTTTGGTACTCCTCGGGGCCGGGCGTGGTACCTTCGTTGGCATATTGTTTCCGCCTTCAGAGGTCACGTACCTCGCCATCTGTGTTCGAACATCTTGTGAGCGACAAGTATTCTTGTGACATAGTGGACTCCGCTTATGTATTCGCGGCCTGTGCCATAATTCTCTCGAAGCGTTTTGGTGGCGTTTCGGTCTTTAATCATAAAAACCTCTTTCATGTTGAACCAGGCTCTGATTGCATCTTCTGCTCCGGAGTCAATCTCGCGATGGCCTCAATACGCCGCCTGTTAGGAAATTGACCTCGGGAGCTTGCACTATCCTGACTATGGAAATACTGAAACCTTTTCTTGATAGGCCATTTCCATATATATTCTCCAGGCTCGTCTTTATCGAAGAGCCGGTTCGTTCCGTCAACCTGAAGCTATTACTGATGCCACCACAGTCTGAGACTAATATAGTAGGGTTGAGTGTGACATGAGGTGCATCAAAGGTCATTGCAAGCAGCTTGTTCGTGAATGTCCACATGTTAGGTTCGCAACACCTTTGGATTCGGGCTGCCTTCGACAGCGCATGATAAATTCAGATACAGGTACGTCCTCATATACGTACGGTTATAATCTGTACATATGCGTGATAGACACCTGCGACTTTGATTTTTCATTTCCAAGAACCGCCTTTGTAGACGATGTAGGCAGGTACGACACAGCACAAAGCTACGTGTGGTTTTTATTTACCCTCTTGAGAATCCTGAGCCTTAGTACTTATCTTTGAACAATCAATAGATCAGTTGCAGAAGGTCCATCCGTTTCTGACAGTGATTTTTGGCGACTGTCTGAATCGTCTTCATCGCCTGGGTTTCGAAACGCATCCCTTTGTGGATGCGTGTGGACATGAGGGCACGGAAGTTTACTTTGCAGGTTATAAAGTCAAGCTGCTAAGTTCGATTGAACCCCTCCCCTCTCATATCCGTACGAGTGCCGTGGAAAAGGTAGACAATGCGATTTCTTTAAGAGACTGCCCACTGTACTATAAAAAAGCCTAGCTGTCCGGGTGGTCCTCATCTGCGACCCGTCCACGGATGTATTCACATGAGACGCTTTTCAGGAATTAGACAGAGAATTTTCTCGAAAAAATTGCGTATTGAGAATTTGGGTTAGCGGATAAATGCTGGTGAATTTTAGATAGGTGTTGAGATACTTACGGGAGGATAGCAGATACTGCGGCAGTCCCGGAAGAGACGAGCTGTTCTTCCTACAGAACCGTGCCTAAGGGCCATTATAGGCCAATCCTAACGAAATTATACGATTCTCAACTGTTAGACTCTGTTTAGGTCCGCCAGATGACTCAGAAGTACCTTAATAAGAACGAAAGTCAAGTCGAGCCCGGCGCATATATTCCAAGCCGCAGGTCGACCTGAACTCCGTCTGTCCTGGGAAGGAACTTTTTGCTTTATACAGCCGTCTAATATAATTCAATCATCTCTGAGTCCCAGGCTCAAAAAAAAAAGGATTCATTTGATGAAATAAGGCCCGGATAGGTACCGACGATCCCAAAGCTCGCCATCTACCTAGGTACCTAGGTACGGTAGTCTCTGGCTGCAAGAGTCTCTTGGCAGGGCTTAATTTGACACAACGGTACCTAGGTACAGTCATGCCAGCAAGTGATGCATTATAATTTAGTCGAGGAGAATAGGGTATAAGTCTACGGCTTGGCTCTTTGGGGATGCGATGCAAGGGATGGTGAAGTGACGTCCTCTATGACAAACTATCTCCTGCCAGTTGTCCATGAAAAATATCCGGCTGAGGTCCACGGATGGCTCTGTTCTAGTAACGCGGACGCATCTCATGCAATGAATAGAATTTTATTTTAAAGAAGCAGCTCCATGTTGAGTGCTCTTTCCCACGAGGCTCGTGTGACATTCTCCTACTGCTGACTGCACGAAGCTCCTACATAGTATCTATGCTCTACTACCCACCCATACGCACGCTCAGACTGGGCCATATCGAAAAGCAACAAACATTGGACGTTACTTGGTGAAGCGTCTGACATGTGTATGATTCAACCTGAGCCATCCCTTCTGGCACGGAAACTTCCATGTACCAATTTTGGTAAGGGTTCATCAGGATTCAGCACAGATGAGCGGCTCGGGCCGGAAGTATGGGGAATCTCCAATGTGACGGAGGATATTTAATGTGGTAGGTAGTACTTTTTAATGTCATGCTGAGGATACTTTATGACACCTCACTCTGAGCTGAAATGAGACATAGTTAGTCGGTTCGTTTTACTGCCTAGGTACCCAGTAGGTATGTGAGTGAAGTTGCAGCAGGCGGTGGGTCTCCTAAGCGATCAATAATTTGCGGGTCTGGCAGCCGGAGTGCGACCTCGGCCAGCTCGGCACGGTCCCTGGCGCTGCCTGGAAGAGGGCGGGAGGCCGGGAATAACATGGAATGACGGCACAAGCCCAGCCGCACTTGCCACAGATCAAGAAGTTGTTTTGTGTCAGGCGGGTCTGCGCCCCACGCTAGCAATCCTCAGCAAGGCAGCAAGGCAGCCGCAAGGTCGGTGTGTGAGTGTGATCGACCACGCAGGGTTTTCGCCGTCTTGAGCAAACCGCGACCATGCGCCCCGAAGCAGCACGAGAGCGCGACTTGCACAGGTAAGAGGGGGGGTCATTTCATCCGGT
Source organism: Gnomoniopsis sp. IMI 355080 (assembly GCA_027946555.1). NCBI lineage: Eukaryota > Fungi > Ascomycota > Sordariomycetes > Diaporthales > Gnomoniaceae > Gnomoniopsis > Gnomoniopsis sp. IMI 355080. The sequence goes on along the minus strand of JAPEVC010000025.1, from coordinate 205,347 downwards.
GCAAAGTCTCCGAGATGAGGAGTTTTCGGCCCCAGTGGCGGCTTGGCATATTGTGGCACAAAGGTCGGGCACCGCGATCGGGTACTTCCAGCAGGCTAACTCTCACTCCATCTAAAGATACTACAAGCCGTGGAAGGATGCCCAGAACAGCCTCGTCGATGTCAAGGCCGACGATGACACCAATAGCAATGCATGGGGCCTGACCTACGAGGGCTACAAGCCCAGGGCTTCAGGCGATAAAACCCTCACGGCTTTCGCTCAACTGGCCACCTTGCGTCTGAACGTCCGCCGCGCTATGGTCTCGCTGATTGACAGTACACAACGCAAGTGCCCACTTTCCCGTCTGACAGGTCACCACATTGCTCAACGCTGTTGCTGTTCATGTGGACACCTCAACAGTGAAATCCCCCTCTGACCATTCACCAGAATACATCCTTGCTGAAGCCACTCAGACGCTCTCCCTCGTATCAGACGAGAGGCATGAGCCTGGCGATGGGATATGGCTGGGAAACACCATCCTCAAGAGGAACGATGCCGTCTGTCACCACAGTTTTGGCCAGAAGTATACAGCAGAGGGCCCCAACGGAGAGACATACACGGCTGAGGGTCTCGTCATCACCGACATGAGACTCGACGACCGTTTCAAAGACCGATCATACGTCAAGCAGGAGCCTGGCATCAAATTCTATGCGGGCGTGCCAATCAGGACAAAATCTGGCCACCGAATTGGCGTCTACGCCGTCAGCAGCGAGAAGCCACGTCCACCTTTGAGTGTTGACGAAATCATCTTCATGGAGGATGTTGCCGCTGCCGTCATGGAGCATCTAGAACTAGCAAAGGACCGCGATGCTCGTATGAATGGTGAGAAGATGGTCAGAGGCCTGGCGGACTTCATCGAAGGCACTGAGGAACCCGACATTCCCACTGGCAACACCGGAGGTATGGTTGTTACCACCGCGGGAGAAGATCAGATCGTCTCTCCGAGAATTTCTGCCGTCATGAGAAAGCAGAGCGAGAATGCTTTGAAAATGCTGGACGACCTTGACGAGATCACAGGATCTACCACCGAAGAGACGAAGACCACAGCCAGCACACAGCAGGAGGAAAAGCCAACTAAAATTCGCGTCAGTCGTGATGATCCATCTCGAATCTTGGCCCGCGCTGCAAGCATAATAAGACAGTCCACAGACGCGGATGGCGTGATCTTCTTCAACACTTCGTCCAGAAATTTTCAAGGGCTGTCTCGTCGAGGTTTGCGAGGTGGCGATCTCTCCTCGGGTATGAATTCTGGCAGCGACATTTCCAACGATCCAACAATGCCTCCTCGACAGCGGCAGACGGATCAGTCGACCGATTCTGGCGAGGATCTTCGCATGCCTAGGTCAAATGCAAAACCACGTCGTAGGCTCTGCGAGGTCATTGGACTATCCATCTCACAGCACGAACAGTATGGCAGGCTGGATGCGAAAGATTTTGGATTTCCTGAGGAGAATATGGAGAGATACATCCAGAATTTTCCATATGGCAAATTTTTCAGCTTCACCGACACTGGTTCTGGAATTAGTTCGGGCGATGAGCTGTCGTCTGAAGACAAGCCCGTAGAGAGCAACCCGACCTTAGAAAGGCGGCCTTCGGGGGCTCGCAAAGACACGCCGGCGCGAAATGGAAATCAGCGGTTCGTACCGGCAGAAATGCTCAAAGTTCTGCCTGGAATTCGATCCCTTATCTTTTTGCCGTTGTGGGATTTCACCGAAGGTAAATACATTGCAGGAGGTTTCATCTGGACTTCGACCGCGGGCCGCCTTATGAGCCCAGAAAACGAACTTCCCTACCTCAAGGCGTTCGGCAATAGCATCATGAGCGAGATCGCAAGGGTGAAGGCTACGAAGAGTGATCTTGCAAAGACTACGTTCATTGCATCCATCAGCCATGAATTAAGGTGAGAAAGCCCCTTCCTGTCAACGTGTATTATGAAAGCTAATCAGAATAGATCCCCCTTACACGGAATATTGGGTAGCGTGGAATTTCTCCACGAGACCGCAGTCTCGGCCTATCAGGAGGGCCTCTTCACGTCCATTGAGACCTGCGGCAAGACCCTCCTCGACACCATTGACCATGTCCTTGACTATGCCAAGATCAACAAACTTCGGAAAGGCTCAGCCTCGAGAAAACGCGCAAATCAGAGGATAGGGCAAAGAAAGGACCATGTCGGTAGTATTGTGGGCTTGACGACACATTTCGACCTAGCCGCCCTCGTTGAGGAAGTGGTCGATGCTGTCACAGCTGGGCATGTCTTTCGGAGAAGCCACCAGGTCACAGCACCTGAGCAAGATGCCTATGGTGTTGCTTTGGCTGGAATGGGAACTACAGCTCCACCAAAGCAACAGGGTGAGCCGGTTGTCATTCTTGATGTTGAGCCTCGCGAAAATTGGTTTGTGCGCACACAGCCTGGAGCCCTTCGACGCATTGTCATGAATCTTCTCGGGAACGCTCTAAAGTATACGGACGCTGGATTTGTTTCTGTAACATTGCAGGTTGAATCCGAAACAGATGACGAGATCAAAGTACGCTTCCGCTTCGTGGATTCCGGCAGGGGAATGAGCCTCGAGTTTCAGAGGACGAGGCTATTCGCACCTTTCTCCCAAGAGGACCCATTCTCCACCGGTACAGGCCTGGGTCTTAGCATCGTACGTCAGATTGTCGAGGCGCATGATGGAACCATAGCCATCACCAGCACACAATACGTTGGGACGGAAGTCGACGTCGTTATGACCTTACCAGTTGTCGGGAAGGTGTCCGGGAAACCGACGCTCGAACCACAACCAGAGTCGACGAAAGGGACGACCGTTTGCCTGGTCGATCTTGCACGTCCTTCGCTCTCCACTGCTGAGGTGAAAGGTCTCAAGGACCTTCGTGATACGCTGCGTGAAACTTGCGAGGGATGGTTCGGCATGACTGTAGTGGATGAGCCTGGCGAGAGCCAGCCAGACTTCCTTCTGCTACCTATGATTCCCACTTCAGCCCAGGAACTCCTCGACTACTACCATCACAAGCCTGGATTCAAGATCTCGGCGCCGCTCATTGCACTTTGCAGTAACACTGGAGAAGCTTCCCAGTTCCGCAAAAAGATCGCAGACCGCCTACTCGAGCATGGAATCGAATCCATTCCTCTCACACAACCATTGGGGCCCAGAAAGTTGGCGAGCGTGATCGAGAAGTTTAAGCAAGAACACAATCGAAACAAACAGAGGATCGTCCTCGGTAGGAAAGAGTCCGACCCAGAGGCAATTCGGCGGGAAAGAGATATTCTCAGGAGGATACACGATGCGCAAGTTGCGGAACAGGAAAAGAGCGATAGGCAAGCATCTACAAGACCAAAATCGCCAGAGCAGACGAGGCCACTACCAAGGCGACCTGGTCCATCGGCCTTGATCCAGATGGAGGCCATTGATGAAAATCAGGAGGTCTCGTCCGAGCCCCTCGAGTCACCGACCCAAAACATGATCCTGGCTCGTGTCGCCGCAGACAACTCCTCGCTGCGCTCAAAGTCTGCCCCTCCATCAGGGCAAACCTTCATGCTTGGGCAGTCCGAAGGTTCCTCCGACCGTGGAAGAAGCGTTACCAACTCAACAAATCCATATGTTTTGCTTGTTGATGACAATGCAATAAACCTGCAACTTCTTGTAATGTTTATGAAAAAGCGGAACTTGCCTTACGCCACCGCAAGCAATGGGCTTCTTGCGTTAGAGACCTACCAAGATGCGTTCTCCCCCTCTCAAGCAGATTCTCCTACCTCCAGGCACTCTGCAAAGTCGCCGCCACCGTTCACGCACGTTTTGATGGATATCAGCATGCCCATCATGGATGGATTGACGTCGACGAGGAAAATCCGGGCTTTCGAGGCCGAAAAAGGTATTGCGCCACCCTCCACCATCATTGCCCTGACGGGATTGGCGAGTGCGGAAGCGCAGGAGGACGCAATCAACGCGGGTATCAATGAGTTTTTGGTCAAGCCAGTCAAGTTTGGAGAGTTGAAGGGGCTACTGAATGTCCCTGGTAGCAATTAGTATTTGGCGTTTTCGTTATTTTCTTATCATGATTGGGTGGGCTTTCTGTGTGGCATTTGCATATGCGAGACGTACCTAGGTAGGAGGTCAACATTGTTTGGCATTTCCAGGAGCGATCTTTTTAGAGCGATAAAGAGCGGAAGTTTCATGCGTTTCATTGAGCATCTAGGCGATTCCGGCAACTAAATAGAAGATGGGCGAAATACACGAGAATTGGCGTCCGTGAGCATTCATTTCATTCCGTACAAAGTGTCCCAAGAGGCATACTGAATCTTTCACTGCCTCCATGTCCTTCTTTGGCTCACCTGTTTCTCTTTCTGTTTTTGGTGGGTGGAAAATAGAGTTCTGCCTGAAGTCTGAGCCTCGTGCATGGACTGTTCATATTTCTTTGTGTACATTTCCAAGGTTCTCCAAGAACAAGACCTTCTATTGTTGAAATTTGTGAAATGCACATGTCAGATATCTCAAAGTTATGAACTCATGATGAGGTATCGTTTCTCACCCACGGTCATTTCGGCATGAGGCATACATTCCACTTCGTAGGATACTATGTCCAGAGATGCCTCCTGGTTTCTACCTAGAGGTTACGGAGTCTAATAATGCCTCTACACCTTCACAATGCAATTTTTCACTCAGCGAGGAAATGCCGCAAATTGTACAAGAAGGCCACTCGTTCCATATCCAGTCTCATGAGATTATGGACAACAGACACCATTCAACAAATACAACCCAACAGGTGGCCTCGCCTCAATACAAAACTAGCAACGGACTATCTACTTGGGTATAAAACACAAAAAGGAGTACCCCAAGCCCTGAAAAGATGTCGAACTCCATCCAGACCCTTGCAGCAATCATCCACCAGCTCGAGGCCCAAGCCGCCTTCCGCTCCACCACCCTCCCTGCCTCGGCCCGCACCCGCCAGTGCACCGGCAACAACGGAGTCTGCGTCATTGTGTCCTACAAGTCCAACATGCCAGGCTGCGGGCACAAAGTCAAGGACATCAAACACTGCTGTGGTGGAAAAGTGTCGGCAAAGACAGGTGAGCCCAACTTCTGTGCACGTTTCACCCCAAAACTGGATGTCGATATTAACTTCCCTTGTACCATGTGTCGGCTGGCCGAGGCTCATCGCCGAAATGCTTCCAAGGCCAGGTTTGTGCAGGAGAGTGCGGAGATGTTGGAGGCGCAGCAGGCGGCGTTGTTTGCGGAAGCTGCTGCTCGCCATTAAATGGGGTCCAGAGGTAGGAGAATGTTGATCGAACTCCTGTTATAGGACAGCTATGACTGAGCGTCGGTGATTTCATTGAGTAGTAGAACATGCTGTTTCGTTCCATTGAAGCATGGTGATTTGCGTTTTATTCTAATTTGTTACCTAGGTAGGTTGACGCTCCATTTACATGCCATGCTCGCACCGATGAATCAGACGTGGAAAGTATCCACGTACCGAGAACTCACACAACATGCTGATAAAACCACTAAGATAATACGTAAGCTTACAGGATACCTCATAGTCATGCCCGCTTTTGTAGCGTGTCGTCGAATTCGAGGTCCAAGTCTTTGCTCTCTCGTTACAAATACGGTTAAGCGCAATATGCAAGTCTATATTAAGGTCCGGGTTGATCACGATTTGCGGGCAGCGGTTATACCCGTCTGAGGCGCAAAGCTTATTTCGACCTTCTGCGACAATCTTGTCTTTTTTCTATATTCGCATCGCTGCTTTGGTCTCAAAAGCACACCGTGACTTCCACGATCCACGCCCGACCAATTCATGACCAGATGCATGTCTAATGGAGCCTCAATAGATAGTTCAGCGGTCATCTCTGCAATTAAATTGAAGCAACTTCAATCTACAGCCTCTTGAGACTGTAAGCACTTACGTCTATAGCAAGTTTCCAAAGCAAAGATGGAAGTCCCGTAACCACGCGCTCCACATCAGTCCCGTTTTCACGCCCCTAAACCACGACCATGATGTCTCTTTCTGCACGAACTGCTCGACGACGCTGTGGTAATGAAGCTTCTTGTCGCGGGGACGATGGCTTTCAAGCTGGACGTTGTGCTGCTATTCGTCACAATGGCGGCATCCGAGAAAATGGTATTACTCGGCCACGGAGCTAGCTGACAAAATGGTCGACGAGGTTGCTGGTGCGGACGTTACATCAGCAACAGTCGTGGTTTCGAACTTACCCGAGCTGGGATTTGGCACGCCAGTCTTGATGGCTGCCGTGATCCCTAGCTCAGATTGGGCCAAGTTGGTGCCAGCAGCTTTTTCCGTTGGCCCAGGAATATCGTACGAGCTCAGAGTCTCGTAGATATTGACAAGTATACCGGGCTCGCTGTCGGAATAGAGACCCTCACTCACAGTGCCGGTATGTGCAAGAGTGCCTGAACCAAAGACAGCAAGTTAAAGCATTGTGGGTAGTTTTGCACGCCTCCACTGTTCTCTGCATTGTGTAGGGCGAAGATCTCATGGCGCCAGACGTAATTACCTTCGTACAGGTCTGAGGGGATTTTGATGACCCAGGAATGGTTGTTTGCAATGAGAATGTCAGTAGCCCATTTGCCCGGCATGGCTGTGTCGTCCATGCGGCCGATGGCGCCGATCTTGAAAAATTTAAGCTCTGTCTTACCAGGGCTCGTACAGTCACCATTGCAGTTCGCCACATATCGATAATTCGGGCCCTTGTGGGATTCAGGCCAGGCTGTCCAAAACACTTCCATTTCGTCGCCAGCCTGGACGGCGGCGTACCCACCAGCTACAGAGGAATTTGTATGGCAAATGATGTCTTCGCTGCTATAAACCGTGGAGGTGATGAAGCCGGTCCATCCTACTACGGTTGGCAGATTCGATTTGAAAGGAAATACTATGGGGTCATATCCCTCGTACCATGCACCCGCAACATTGATGCCAATAGCATGGCCGTGGGCGAGCACTACCGCGGCTCCAGCAATGGCAGCACTGGCTGTCTTGAGGGTGAAGATATGCATATTGACGTGTTCGGTGATTTTGGGATACCAAGGTAGGGTTGTGATAGTGCAGACCAGCTTGTGGAAAGACTCGAAGAGTGGAAACGAGTGGGTCAAAACCTGAGTCTCCAGTCGACGAAGCAAATGAATGTGGACGAGGATTTCTGAGTCTGAAAGAAAGGAGCAATTGTTTCTAGCTGTGCTGACCCCCTGGGATGGACATGAAGAGTAGAGCAAGTTGTACGGTAGGAATGGCCGTAAGACAGCCAATTCATAGATCTGACAGACCCGTGAGTGGTACCTGAGAAATCCTAGTACGGACTTGGCTGAGGCGCCTAAGTCGACGCCTCACGTCAGGTCCGCAGCGTCTGCACTCCAAGAGGCGCGGCCGGGTTGTATCTACTTACTTCAGGCAGCATACCGCAAGGTGACAAGGCCTTTCGGGTTCTCTACACGTTGGCAGGTGTATAAGGTTTGTAACAGGCGTTAAGTCATGTCGTTGAGTTCGGACGATGGGGTCAATGGCAACGGCTACTCAGTATGAAAGCCAGGGCGGACCTGGCAAGATACAATGATAAATACAGGGCTCATCAATAAACAGATTACTATTCCTTACACGAGCACCCTATCACATGCAGGAACAATGACGACCTCGGTAACAATGCACTGTACTACCTGCTTAAGTCCTTTATCCGGTACGACATCAACGGCCGCCCCATCACTCGACGTCTCCGATTCTGGCCGCGCGTCTGTCATCGAAGACAGGATTTCTCTCAATTCGGGAGGCGAAGAAGACCATCTGAAGGTATCCTGAGCTGGATATAGGCTCAAACCCCATCCAATGTAATCACCAGCTATGAGTCTTTGTAAATACATTAATGCTCAAAAGGACGCCCAGTAATGCTGAACGGTGCTGCTTCATCGTGTATGGGACGGAAATTACAAATACTTCGTCGCCTTTTGAGCTGCCTAGGGTAGGTATCACTCATTGCACAGTCGACAATTGATCACGGCCACCATCGACACTCTCATCCTAGGGGACCTCTGTTCCTCAAGCGACAAGGCCGGGTCCCTAGGTAAGATAGCTGCCTCAGATGGAGCACTTTCGAATGTGCACTTTCATGTTTGAGATGCTCCTCCTCAATCGGGGCTTGAGTGAGCACATCGACCGACTGGCCAGCCTTCTTCGAGAGCGAGTGGTGTCATTGCCAGGGTACGCTGGCGTGTGAGACGATTCAAAATCGGGTTCCAGCTCGGTTTCTGCAGACCACACGGAAATAGCCCTGTTGGCAAGTGGCCGAAAAGTACTTTCTTGATCATACACCCACCCTCCCCGCCTTGTTATGGTAGATCGGGCTTCGATGCCATCTGACGGGCGTGTCCAAGACGTCGGCGGCAAGGGGAAGTAAGCATCACTCTCACACCTGCGACAAGCAGTGGTCCAATGGCCGCATCGACACAAATGGACGAGATCTGCCTTCCGGTCCCATCCGCCTGGCTGCGGTATGTAGTCGGTAGGATGGCGGTGTTCATTCAGACGATCCCATGCTGTTTCCTGTACCCTTATTAGTTTTTCAGCCATGGCTAACAGAAGCAGTGTGGCGTACCAAGAACGTCGGAGAGACGACCGGCTCTTCGAAGATAGGGTAATAGGTCCTGTCCTCATCGCCCTGCGATTGAGGCCTCCCTTTCCTCGAAGCCCAGGACGACAGAAATCGCATCCAAAGCCTTTCGACCGTCAGTCCAAGCATCACGAATTAGAAATTGGTAAGGACTGGAAAACTGGAAGCGCGGCGAGTTCTGTGAATGTGAAAATAAAATTGTAGGTGGCCTGCCGACTTGAAGCGAATCGTCCATGCAGGCTCACGGAGCTTGATATCCTAATCTCGACGCAGAGGGCTTGAGCCGCCTGAAGCTTCGTCTTTATATAGAGAAACCCATGATCGACACCGTGATCGACATTGTTGCGTTATCACCAATCCTGCAACATCACAGAGTTCATCTGTAGGTGAGACTGAGACGTATTTCCCCTGTCACCTGCAGGCCCCAGAGCCCTATCAACAAAACCGTTGGAGCTTATTTGAAAGCGAAACATGGAGAAAAGAGGACTCAATAACAGTCTTACCTGGGTAAGTTCCTGACATCTTGGCTTGACCGTGCTCAATTATCACCTCCAAAGCCAAAATTAACGCTGGAGCCCGGGCCAGGAGTTTCCTATTGAAACGAGCCGCTATAAACTTAAGCTCCGATGTTGCATGCGCTCGGATCCTACGTCACAAATAGACCCTTCGTTGTAGGTTGTTTACTACCTAGGTAACTGTATTGTATCGCCTTTGTCTTCGATACAGGACGGACGCTGGTCGAGAATCATCTATGGAATCTTCTAATTACGTTCTCGAAAACCCTGCCGAGACTCGGACAATAATGCCGCTTCAAACAATACCTTCGTTGAAGGTTGTCCAAAATCAGCAACCAGGACTCTTCACACCGCAACTTCTCCGCTCGCCAAGGATTTGGCATCCGTAAAATGCGTCAATCCAAAAGGGTCCCATTGATCTCACATATCTTCCTAAAATGTGGAAAGCATGAACGGCCAAGCCTAGAATTTGTTGAGGCTAGATTGTTGCTTTCCCGGATTTCGGCAGACCTAGAAATGCTCCAGCCTGTTGCTAACCACCCATCTACCTGTGTATGCTCGAAAAACCTTCCTGTATGTAATTACTAACCCGAAATTGTCCATGGATTCCGAGGTTTGAGATTGCTGCGATGTGGGCATTCTCTTGTGTATATCTTCTATGTAACATGTGAGCTTTGCCAGTCTGGCTGCGAGGTGGGACTGTATCAGAAGCTGATTAGAAACGTAGCTGATCGTGACAACATTTAGTGTTCCTCCAGATCAGGTAGTCGAACGGATGTATGCTATCCGGTAGGTAGGTGGTCGCAAGTAATCGCTCGTGTTGCATTCAATACATCGGTATCAGTTTCGTTGCTGCGATGCCGTGTATCAAGTCGTCCGTCACTCAAGACGTGCCCTCATTTGTTCTCGTTCCCATTGATCATCACCGCTTCATGAATTCCTCCATTCCATCCGCACTTGGTCATCCAGAACATTGCAAAGAACGGTGTTGTCATCAGCGCCAAAACACCGCCGAGTACCCCCTTGAATCCTTCCGGCAACCATCGACTCGCATAATCCCAGTCCCCTCCATCCTTTACGCCCAATGCTATTAGGATTCCCACTGTAGGCCCAAACACGATTGCAAAACACACCACGCTTACGGCAAAAGCCCGAACTACTTGCGCAAATAAGTACAAGAGCTTGCGCTTGATGCTCTGCCGGCGCTTGCGCAGCTTCTTGGACAAATCGAGAAGCAGAAACCATCGGACTGCGCGGGTTAGGCGCGAGGGAGAGGGGTTGTCGGCGCCTGGCTCGGTGATGAAGCCGATGGGCTGGATGTTGCCTTTGCGGAGGTCACGGTTCACGACAAGCATCTCGATCAACCAAGTCATTATGGTCTGCATGATGACCGTCACGGCGGCGTCGCCGACAAGGGTGTTGGGAAGCTCGAATAAGCGCACTGGATCATCGGTCGTGGTGTACATTGCTAGAAAAGGTTAACGGACGTGGTCTTCGTGTGGTGTTTTCCCTCCCAAGTATTCCATCCCTAAGCACTTTCACTCTTTTTTCTCCTCTCGGCTTCCCAATGTCTAACAATAGGCAGGAAGACAATGGTGAGGCCGGGCCTTGTGTATGATTTCACCGTGGAGCACCGTCCCTGACCAGTATTCTTCATTGTTGTATGTATAACAGTGGCCGAGAAACGCACTAGGGTTGTTATTTTCTTACTTACCATAAGCAATGGCGAAGTTAATACCGCCTGATATTATCATGGCTCCAATCCCATGAGAACCGAAGATATACAGAAATTGATGCAGTGTCAATTTTGTACTTGGCACCCTCTTGTCAGGCCGCAGAACCGATGGAGGCTCTTCACTACTCGCGCGGGTCGGATAATTATTCAAGGGTAGCCCCGTGGGTTCTTCCGCGTCCGATTCCTGGAAGTGATTTTTTCCAAAGGACTTATAACTCGCATTATGCCAAAAAGTCGCAAAGACGTTCTTGTTTCCCCAGCTCCCAGCCATGATGAAAGGAAATGTCGACGAATGGGGCTGTCGGCCCGGTGCGTGGGGCGGTCGGCGGAGGAATTGAGCAGGTCTTGATCAACGATGCCACAGGCTCATGGTATCTCCCTCGTGGGTCGTGCGTGGGTTGGGTGAGTTGGATATGGGTTGGGTGAATTCAGCTTTCAGCGTGAGACGAGTGTTTCCAAGTGGCACTCTACGCTTTATTGGCAACGTCTGTTCTCAACATCCTCCTTTCAAGATTGGGAAGAATTCGAGATTTTTTTTTGGTCTTTCCCTAGAATCAGAAACTGGGCACGTTCACCCATAAAAACTGGCCGTGGCATACTAGCCAACTGACTGGGCTCACGATCATCATCGTCAAACTGGGGATCCCAGCACCCCGGCATTGCTTGGCGCACTATGCGGCGCTCATACGATCCGGCCACTAACTATGTGACACTGCCACGAGTGTATTAGCTGCTCGCGCACTCTTGCCACGGATTAGCAGTGCTAACGCATAAATGCGAGAACCATGTGCATTGTTACGCTAGCTGTGCGTCCGCCGCGGACTGAACACCTTGACCGACGCAAGTGCTACAAGGCGACCTCTGCTCATCAGCATGAGCCATTAACTGTACTGAATGCGACATTTGACACACGTCTTCTTTCAGGCTTCTTATGTTTTTTCCATTCGAGACGAGCCGATTACACTGTTCCAACTCTTAAGCTAATCACTGAAACAAAGTACGGGGCTGACTAGTCCGCCCGGCTTTCCCTTACTCATTGCCCACACGCTCGTTTCGAGCTTCACTGATCTGAATGCAAGGTTCAGTGACGGAATTGTCTTAAGACCACCACGTATACCGTCATGGTCGTCTATTTGCAAGTCTCCCGCGGTAACTCGTACCTAGGTAGATAGGTACCCGAGTAGGTACCCAGACTCAACTTCACAACAGCCCAAGACAATTGCATCCGAACTTTGCCTTCACTAATCCGCTGTTGCATGTTCCTTGTTAGCAACTAGTAAACGAGGCAATTACGTGCACTGCCTTCGCCATATCGGACGAGGCTTCTAGATCGCTTTGCTTGCCAGTCGCTTGAGGAGATTTTCAGCCTCAGCCTTGACATCAAAGCCAACGCCAAAGCCGATTTGGGAACTCATTTTACTTTGCTGAAGTCCTTCGTTATTCAGATGGTCAAGAAACCAAACAATAACCGAGTAGAGGACATGGTAGCACATTATCGATGAAGCAAATACACCCAATTCCACCCGGAAATTTTGCACTTTTACGCTGTTCCAGGGCTGCGGAAGAGATGATCCCTGCTGAGCTCAGCCGAGTCCAAAGAGGATCCTGGTCGTACTCATGCCGTGTCATGCGGTGATTGGATGCCTGATATTCTGCGATGGACCTTGCGGTGTCCGTTCAGAAGCAAGATAGCTATAGTGGCAAGCCGCGCTCCCTGGCGCATGACGTCCGGAATGTTCTTGAGGGGAGGATATGCCCCGGGTACGATGTTCGGGAGGCACCCACGGGCTTGTGTAAGAGCACCAGAGTTTTGATATTCACGGTCTGTCAGATTCTGGCCATGGCGTGCCTGTTGAGAAGACGACGAGCTTGCGGGGACGATCCATGGACTTTATAGTTCTAAAAGGTTATCAAGAGCGCTTTACGATTTTTGGTTCGCTCGTGCCGTCCCTCGTAGTTCGGGACCAAGAAGATTGCATGATTCAGCGTGGACTCAGCTCAATTGTGCCATTTTTGTGTGACAACGTTACGAGGTTATGATGCTATCTGCTTCTCTTAACCCTCGTGTCAATTGACAGCGAGTTGTTCAGGGCAGTTTCCCTCTGTTGTGACTAACTTACAACCCATTTCAACTTGATCGATATTTGTCTTGGGAGAAATTAGTTCGCTGTCAAAATCCGAGGTTGCCCAGATTTGGAAGAAACGAATAGAGGGTACAGTTGCGAATCATATTAAGGCAAACTTGATCATTCATACTAAGAAAGGACGACACACCTAATAGTGAGCAATATATCCGATTTTTTAATACTAACATTTAGTAGCTGATTGTGTTTTATATATATATGCCTCAATTCCCCATAGAGTACCTAGGTATCTAGGTAGAAACTCCCGTTGCAAAGACAAGCACTGCCCGAGTCTTTGAACCAGACAGGATATAATTGATCTTGAGAAGACCATTACGTGCATCATCTTTAGATCGCGATCCAAGACTCTTTCCTACTTTAGTACTGGTCATAATCTTGGCCATGGTTTAATGCTGAAGATAATTAAAACGATTCACTCTAATGGTCGTCTTAGCCGCTGGCCCGCCGCCCAGTCGATACTTCTTAGTTGTAGTACTCAAATATATCACACGACTTGGTTTCAGGTGGAATTCCTGACTATTGCGACAAGTTCTTATTATTCAGGGATCTTGAACTAATATGTCGACTGCGGGAAGATACCTCCATTTCGAAATCTGCCCGGGGGTAGTCTCGTTATCATCGGTTTGCGTTTGATCTTTCAGCTACTAATGGAGCAAAGTGATGCTTTTGGCCTAAGCTTCTGTTGTCTTCGATTAAACATCAGATCATATACGGAGTCTATCTTAGGGGTAGGCTTGATTTTCTGCCAGTAACAAAAGCAAATGTGATTCGAAATGTATCTTCAGTGAGCTCATGCTACTTCGTACTACCTAGGTACACTTGGACTTGGCTTGGGCACCGTCACTGCATTCTGTTGAAGAAGATATGTCTCTCGCATCTTTCTGACTCACCTGACTCCATCGCCTCAATCAATCCGACTTTCTTGCCATGTCCAGGAAGAAGATCTCTCGGTGTTTTCTGCTCTTTCTTCGGAGCACCTGGACCTGCACTGTTCCTAAAGAAAAGACGCATGATATTTTGGTGTCTTCCAGCTTTAGGGTCCAACATGATAGCGTTTACAACCCGCTCGATTCAAGGTCTCCGCCGGCACCTAGAGGCGACTTATCTTGATTTACAAAACAGCTCTCCAAATGACGTTACCCAATTTTAGAGACGGACCTCAATGTTTCCCGTAACAAAGTGTGGACAAAAAAGCTGCAGTGAGGTTTGTAGATCTCGGGATCTCGCATTCAATGCATCATGATAAATGAGTAACGACGATATCTGAGAATGTCACGAGAGTAGGGTTTGTTTGGGCAAAGTGCCTCTTGTAAGCAGCTATAGATTTGTCGAGAAATCATGTCCCGCTATTTGGGACACCAGATTGAAGGCAAAGCCATGAGATGTGTTGATTCCTGTTTTGTGGCCTACCTCAGGTGCCTTGTGGGGGGGGGGGGGTTGCTTGTAAATCAATAAGCCACACGTGCAAAGATATGCAGGTTTCATTCGGGCATATCGGACATGCGTCCCCAAAGCAAGAAGCCAGGATCCCTCACAAGGCGCATAATAAATACAGTACTGTGGAATTCAGTAGATGCGTGACGGTCGTTCTGGAAGTTATGCACCACAATCTCGTCCCATTACAGTCCTCTTGTACATCCTGATCAGCCGGGGAATTCATCGAAAGTTTGACGCATCGCCGAATCTGGTGCATTTGCATATACCCTCTCCCCCTTTCCATTCACGATGTGTGTAATCTCACTACCAGCAGTCCCGTTCAGCCACACAGTGGTCATATGATGAATTTTGGCCGTCTGAGGAACTTCGATGGCATTTTCCAGCTTCACAGGCGCATCACGGAAATATGAGTAGATGCCCAGCCCCCAAGCCTCATGACTCTGCACGTTGTCGGCAACCTTGTACGACGCGAAGCCGTTGCGGCTATTGCCTTCCGACTTGTACGCATCCTGGTGTGGGGGATCGTATGGGATCTCACTCTGGTAGAAATACACTCGCCCGTCGTTGCCGTTCCACAGAGTCTGGTATTCTTGATGATGCTCGTTGAAGAGGCCATACATAGTCACACGATCGCCGTTGACCACTACACCGTTCTTGGTGGGATTGATCTCCCAGCCAGCCGTTGTAGTCGGGTGGTCGGCCCGCCAGAGCCAGAGCTGGTCGCCGATACAGTCGTGGCTGTTGATTACGATGCCCGCGTCATTTCTGCCGGCGTCCACGCCGCCGGTACGTACTGTGATGTCGTAGAGGAAGGTCGGGTTAGAGGTGTGAGCAGCTGAGCAACCAGAAGGGCCAACTTCGAGGAGACTAGGTGAATTGATTGGTCCAGCGTCCAAGATGAGACCAGCAACCGTCACGCCGTCGACATCTGCTACATCAATAGCTGATTTGCCGCTGGTTGGTACAAGTGATGGAAAGCCCAGGCCCAGGATGATCGTATTCGGATGGCTCACACGCAACGAATCTTCAAGATGGTAAACACCCGGGGTAAACAGAATGTGTTTTCCCGAGCTGAGAGCGCCATTAATGCTGGCGGAATTTGCTCCTGCCTGGACAATGTGGAATTGGTCGATGGGAATGCACTCGCCTTGGGTTGCGCTCCCTAGCCAAGTCGGTCCTCGGGAGTTGGTCTGAAGAGCAGGCTTAAACACCATGAACCTGCCTTCGTGATCCATGTAGAGATAAGGCTTCTCTCTCACAACAGGTGTCTGCTCAATGGTCGTGTACGGCTCTCGTGGCCAATTGGCCTGGCTGGGCGCATTGTCGCAACCGACGAAAACCATGTTCCACACACCATTTGCCCAGCTTCCCCATCTGCTGTTGCGCGAAAGCCATTGCTGCTGAGAACCCGGCAGGACTTGACCGTCGACGACCGAATCTGCCATGTAGCCCCCCGACGCCCAGCCTCCCGCGTGAGTATCGGGGTCCACTTGAAACAGCCAAAGCCCATTGGCGCTCTTGATGTGCAATCGGCGCAAGGGAGCAGCTTGCGAGACGGCTATTGTGGTAGTCTTGTTGGTTGCGTCCGAAGCCTCGATTGCCAGGTTTTCGAAAGAGCGCCAAAAATTGCATGTGGCGTTTCTATTGGGCATCCAGTATGCGGGCACGTTCACACCTCCTCTGACAAGTACGTCGTCCGGATTCTGGCCCAGCCCAGCTACAGATGTGTAGAAGCCCACGTCAAAGAGGACATCGTACACACCTGGTTCAAAGAGAAGTGCATACCTCTGTGGGCCGAATTCGTTGGATTCCATCCGCTTGAAGACATCTGTAGCCTGTTTCTGCACTTCGCCAGCAGGCATTCGGGTGTTGAAGATGAATACATTCGGGCCGAAAATGGTCTCGTTTGCTGCCATTATGACGCGCCCACTCTTCACGTTAAGTGGCCGTGCGTGGCGTCGGTTGAGGGCGTTGAGGGGAAAAATTCAAGATATATTGCGAATAGATACCTATGGAGTGTTTGCCTCTGCAAAGAGCAGAAGCCTCAGTGGAGCCTGAAGCTGAAGCTTCCAGCAGGTCAACGGCCCGGCCCCACTAGCGCCGATGCTGTAGTTCAACAGGCCTCGGAAGCCAAGGCCCGGCCCCCCCTAACCCCGCCCAGAAAATGAAAATAGAAAACAAGAGAAAAGATACCAGAACAAGTCACGGGCCATCAGCGCAGCTTCTCGTCATGATGACCAGTAACAGTTGTTTCCTGGCGCCATTACTTGTACAGCATATGCATCCATTGTCGCGCAAAGGCCCAAGATGTTGTCGAAACAAAGTTGATCCTCCCGCGACTCCATAATGACAACATCTCGGAGACGGCCCGGGGGCGATTGAGAGCCATCCCCGGCGACCCCCTGCACGCCTCCAGCGACTCCTGACCACCCGCACTGATGTCACCGCAGGGGTCCCAATATAGCATCTGACGTCTGTACAACGCTGAGAAACGCACGAAAGTGTCCAAAACACTGGTTGACTGGCCAGGAGCCTGCAAGATGGAACTATCGTTGCATCCAAAAATCAGGATGCTGATTTCGTATCGTCAAAGTACGGCCACCAACCGTGACGGTGCTTTGGTGGAGGATGACGCAGGTTGGGTAATGCAAACACTGTTTAAAAACACCGAACCAGCGCGTCATGATGTTTGAAGCCGAATACAAATAGACGTCCAACTTCCGCGCTTTCAAAGTCTGATTTTGAGCAGAACATCACACCATCATCACCACCTCTCTCAACCACGTCCAAAGCCAACAACCAACACCCCAAGACACTTTTACCACTCTCAACCATCACAATGGATTTCGTCAAGGACATGAAGCAGGACTCCCAGCCCGGCAACTCCGTCGAGGGCAAAGCCGACAACGCTGTCAACCAGGGTACGCTGTTCCTCGAGGGTAATACTCTTCCACCCGGCCGTATGCTGACATTTTATTAAACAGAGGTCGACAAGGTCGCAGGTGAGGCCGGTGTGCCCCAGGGCGCCGACAACACTATCAACGAGGCTGTTGACAGCAAGGTCAACGACGATATTCCAGGTGGCAATGGCAACTAAACCATACCCATTAACGGAGCCACACTTGCTAAGGGTACACCTCTTATATATTATAGCGTTAGCGACTCGTACAAATAATGACAATACATCATCCTGCAACTCCTCACGCCTTGAGTCTATCTCGCCATGGTCGACATGGCTTATCAAGTCCAGGCAGCTGCCAGCGAGCTCATCAGTGTTGCATTGATTGGTAGCACACTCCCATGCCTCAACCCCGTCGGAAAGTTTGCCGTGCTACTATTCGACCAGTTGCTGTTGCTCTCTGGGCTTGTGCTCTCCAGCGGCTGATAACCATTTCCGCCGTAGTAATCCACCAGTAGATGTGCCTCCTCAGCGACCGTGTTATCCCAATACGCAGCAGGGCCTTCTGTTTGGTCCCGGATATACGCATCGCTTCCGCCTGGTCGAGTCCAAGTGCCAAACAGGCCCGTAGTGGAGTATTCTACGAAGACGTTCTTCAATGTCTCGTCTTTTAAAAAGCGGAGGAATCTATCTGTGCTGTTTGGGTAAGGCAGGATAGTGAGGTCGATAATATCCGTGGGTGCGTAGTCGATATATGTTTCCGGGCTGGTGAAGGTTTTGAAGTCAGTGGTATAGGCGTAGCGGATTTTGATGTTGGACGCGGTACCCGAGTGAGCAGTATCGGTCGTATCGTACTGTATTGGGTTGAGCTGATGAACAGGACCAAGAGAGTTACTTCAGGGCGTTAAAACTTACGAATTTCGACGCCCAATGGGTCAGGTATTGGCCTGCGTGCTTAGGTTAGTTGGATGTGCCCTGCAAAATATCGCTTTCCAAATCCGGTACCTTTGCTCGCATCCCAGATCGCCTCGGGAGCCCACACCATACCAGCAGTCTCGTCCTCGACCGTCACCAGCCTTTCATCCGTCCAATTGATCAAGTCTGTGCTCTCCCACACAAAGATACCCCTCGATCCATTACGCTCGGACGCATCCCAGGTCGTCTAGCAACCGAATGTTAGTAATTAAGAAACTGCATCCCACCACTGGTATTGACAGTAATTGCTCACCTTGCTAATATCCAAATCGGTGCCGACAATGTACCACTTTTGTCCTGCCTCATCCCCGCCACCCGACACAATTGCCGGGTCTCGCACGCCTCCCGTGCCGACCGTGGGAACGAGAATCGGCTTCCCGCCGTTCAGTGCCGAGAAGGAAACGGCGTTGTTGTCTTGACTGAGATAAAAGTAGACATCTGGATCGTCACCGAGAAAGAAAGCACCGAGATAACCCGTGAGACTGGTGTCCACTCTCTTGGCTGGTGGTAAGCTCCCACCCTTCAGGTTGAGGGTCTGTACGCTGGGTGTGGCCCGTGCCTGACACGAGCTGACGAGCAGCAATGCTGTCGTGAAGGTTTGCAAGACTTGCGCCATGATACTTTGCTCCGTTAACAATTTATAGAACAAAAATGACACCGAAAAACATAGGATATAGAAGAGTACCACAAAATGCAGAACCAAAGTGTATTAATAGCCCTATGTGAGACGTTTTCTATCAGAATGTAGAGTGGGACCCAATCGTGTCATGTTCCCAGGGCATCGTCTGGTTTATACGGAGGCGCAGAATCCGCCTAATCGGGATAGCGGACTCTGCGACTCAGGAACCTTGGTTACACGCTGGCAAAATGCCTATCATAAAGGGTAATGTTTCGGTCGCGATAATATCCATATCCCGAGTGTCTGTCCTAGGTCGGGACAATCAGCCGCGGTCAAATGCAGCGTTCCCATGGTTCGCCTATTGTCAGTGCGTTTAGCGCTCCTATCAGAGCCTTGCGCGTCTGCATGCCTCTCAGACGGGGCCCCATGACGGGAACGTCCAGGTGCCAAGCTTGCGGGGGTTGCACCCAAAGTTTGCTGAAGCTCAGTTTGTAATTGTCATGGGTGCTGTGTTAATATCGCCAAACTTCAAATCCGAGTTGAGACACTATGGTACATGGCAATAGTCTACGATTGCCACTCCGCCTCCCAAGCTAGCTAGACTCTTGCACCAGGTGCGTGTCCCATATTTCTCATTCAAACCTCACAGATCCCAAGATCTGACCTCGGGAGGGCCCATGACATACTCTTAAGCTCTTAGCGTGGTTAGCGAGCTCGTAAAAGAAGGCGGCGACTACCCACGCCGTTCTCAGAGCAATGATCCACCAGTGTACTTGTCGCGCTGCTCACAGTGCCACTCTCGCCAATTCATGCATTCCCCGCATGTTTTGCAGTGCCAGGTTTCGTTGGCACTTTCCCAGTGCCCAGGTTGGCGACACAAGGAAAAGAACACAGTCATGGAGGAGTCATTTTTTGTAAACGCCATTCTGTTCATCTCTTGCCGCAATCCGACTTCGACTTCCTGCTCAGGCTTGGAGAGTGCGTCCCATTTCGTCCGCCACTCTAGATAGGGATCATCGTACTCGGTGATTTCTGTGATGAGGTGCGAGCTCCGGACAGCCAATTCAAACAAAGCTTTGATATTTATCTGTTCAGTTTGCATACCCTTCTGCTTCAGCACCCAAGCTATGAAGCACTCGTGAAGGGTGATCGGATCCGAACCGAATAATGATGGCACGTCGATTCCGTTGAAAGGGTTGTGGCATGCAGGACCTCCGTGACAGCCGCAGATCTCGGTGTTACAGGCATAGCCCCATTCGCTGCACGTACAGTTGGTACAAGGTACTTTGACAGCATTGGTAGCATCGCATCGACAGCTTGTGCTGGACTTTGGCGGCGGATTAGCCGTATTTGAGGCGAGCTATTCAACTTTAGTAGACGGATTCTATGGCTCGCAAGCATTCCAGTTTGGCAACCTACCTCAGGGGTTGTAAGACCACTCATGCGGCAGCACATTTTATATACTGTGTCACCACCATCATCATCACTGCTGATGGACATGAAATCCGCCGATGGACTTGGCATGCAATTCACGAGATCGTCATCTTCGCTATCCCAAAGAACGGAGTCTGCATCTTCAGCACTCCATTGGTCCTCTGGCGATGAGTCCGTGTCATCGTCGTCACCATAGTCGTACCTTGTCCGCGACCGTTTCGACGCGGCTTTGGACGGCGAGGCGAAAGGCGTCGAGGCAGGACGTTTTGAGCCAGTAACTTCCGACATGGCTTTGCAACTTGAATATCGAGTATCAAAAAGCTAAGGAGAATCTGAAATAGTGGATTTCAGAGAAGATTGTGGACTAAACGCGTCGAGACATATGAATCCGGTTCAAAACGCGTCCAGATTTGGGTGTTACCTGAGCATGCATTAACCCTGACCCCTGCAAACGTAATGACGTCGGCCCTCGGTGGTACTATTCCCCGGACGTCGACCTCAACCTTCGCAGAACTTCTTCAAGAAGGCCTCAGCATTGCTGCAATGAGTAATGAATTGGCCAGGGTGTAGCAATCACAGTGTAGAGAACACGTAAACGAGATACCCGACCACCATGTCTTTGCCCAGCCCTACCTGTGAATGAGCTCGGTACGACATGTCCTGTATCGACGTAGGTGGTAACGCCGATGAGTGGCTAATTCGAACTTTGCTGCCCTATAAACGTGAAATATCGGTAGCATCCAACTGGCAGATGCCTTTGAACTCGTTTGCATTAACGGCTCGAGTGTGGAACAAGCTGTCATGACGTAGCAACTGCTTTACTAGAAACGAAGCCGTGCCTAGAAGAGATCGTGCTCGAACCCGATCCCATTCCGCTTGCGCCACTCATCTGCCGAAAATGGTGAAGAAAGGGGGCGGGGTGTTGGGCGATGGGGAGGATACGCAAATGCGTAAAGCTAAATGAGAGACATGCACAAGAGGAAGGATGTTGTGTCTTTGCTTCAGAAACAATCTGGCTCGTGTAGTCGCTCCAGGGTTCGGGTTCAGCCACTAGTTGTCAAAAGCACAGGCAGACGCAGTCTGCAACCTGTGACCTACAACCTGCAACCTGCAATCCATGGCCAGAGGGATCAAAATGTCTGGATGAATTTGTGGTTGTCAGAGACTAAGCCTGATTCACAAATTCACCATTCGCCCCGGCCAAGATTACGCAGACCGACGCCGCAATGAAAGCTCGCCCGCCTCGTTCACGTGCTCCTCCCCAAATTTCCATGCTCTGAGCATTGGAGGCTTCCTCCCATTCCAAAAACGGACGCCACAGTTCAGAACCTGCTGCGTCTTTTTACACCCATCAGCATTTCATTCTTCTTATGATGTCGACATTCGATGGAGTAATCCGGGAGTTTCCGGAAATCCGAGGTGAAGCATCATGGCCACCCAACGCAGTATCTAAAGATACCCCGCTGATCACGCCCCGGTTGACTCACAGTGGACTTTTTTCGTGGTATTTTGGACCACCCACCGTTGGCAGGATTCCTTAGTCACATTCACAGTGATCACCTCGCTGGGCTCGACACTTACAAAGGCCGTCCGTAAGTCACGTTGCTATCTGGGATTTCTCGCCCACAGCTGATGTGTGCTTCAGTGTCTACTGTTCTGCTGCCACTCGGGCCATGCTTCTGAAGTTACAGAGATGCTCATCTCGCATCAATTTCCATCAAGGCTTGCTTGAGAAGGAAGAGATTACCTATAAGCATCAGAAGAGGAGACTGGTGAGGATGTGTCCCATTGCCTGATGTGGTTCCAAGCTCACGCGAGACGCAGAAATCCATACCGCTCCAAACACCGACAGAGATCGAGCTTGAGCCTGGAAATAGTATACGAGTAACTCTGTTCGATGCCAATCATTGTCCTGGTGCCGTCATGTTCCGTAAGCCACTTACTCCTGCCACCTCTGGCCAATACTTAACTTCTCAGTCTTCGAGGGCAAGGGAAAGGCTGTCCTATACACTGGCGATATCAGAAGTGAACCCTGGCACGTCAATGCCTTCGCTAGGAGTCCTTGCATGGTCGAGTACTCTTTCGGCCTGAAAACCCTGGACAAAGTGTACCTCGACACCAGCTTCACTGAGGACGTAGTTTTTCAAGCGAAGGCTGAAGGCCTCAGTGAGCTCATTGGAAAGGTTTCCAAATATCCCAAAGAAACGGTGTTTCATTTCTCCGCTTGGACCTATGGTTACGAGGAGGTCTGGATCGCTCTGGCCAAGGCTTTGGGCACTAGGGTATGCACCCTTCAGTTCCTGCGTACCGATCATGCCTCTCATTTCGTCCATCCGAACAGATTCATGTCGATGACTACAAGCTCAATGTTTACAAGGCCCTCCAAATTAAATTGGACGAAGATCACTACGTTCACTTGAGCCCAGAGGCTCCAACGTTGACTGGGTACACATGCGGGAACCGGTTTCAACCCGGGATCTTAACCAGAGATGAGAGTGCACGGCTTCACAGCTGCGAGAAGGGTACGCACTGCGCCACGATGGCTAAGGGTGATGTCGTGTGGATTACACCGATCGTTGCACATCTCTCCAGCACGAGTGACATGGCTGAGATAGGGATTGGAGGTGGAATTGATGACTTGGAGAACAAAGATGAGCTCGTACTAAGCCCTGAGGATGCTCAGATCCTCTTTCAAAGGTATGTCGGTTGGGCAGTACTGTGGTAAAATCAGTGTCTGACCAGCTTAAGCGTGAGCGAAAGCAAAGACTTGCCACAGAATTCAAAGGATGTGCTCCCGAAGTTTCTCCTCAGTGCAGCCTCGGCGCAGCGCCCGATCACTCTCAATCTTGCCCCTCGAGACGACGAAGACAACAGCGACACAACAGGCCTGCAGCGTGCGTTGAAGTCTCTCACAGATGCTTCAGGGAAAGGCCGAGGACAAGAGGATGTAGGTGCGCTCCCGAATAGGATCAAATTCCCGTATTCTCGCCACTCTTCCTATCGAGAGTTGTGTCACCTGCTCCAGGTTTTGAAGCCTAGAGACATCTGGCCGTGCACAGTCGATTGTGTGCGCTGGATCAAGCAAGGTGAGAAGCTGTATTTCTTGCTTGCTATGATCTGCTTCGTCTCGTTTTGACAGCTCCCAAAACAGGGATCACAATCAAAGGGCTTTTCGGCGACTACTGTAGTGGCAATGTATTCCATCACGATGAGTACATGACCGAAATAGCAGGAAGACTGGCCAGCCATGATATCGAGCACCACCAGAGCCAGACTTCTGTTGATTCTGCACCTGGCAGCGACTGTCTCATGTCTACCATTACAGGATCAACAACCTTAGTAAGGGAGGCAGAACTGCCCGGCGACGCCCTGAATTCAAGTCAGGCCACAACAGCCTCACGACCAAGTGTTAACCGCGAAATTAAAGACGATTGTACAACACGTGAGCCCGTCGACGGCCAGCAGCGGATCATAGACCTCACTCTTGACTCCGAAGCCAGCCAAAGTTCGGCAGTCCGTAGCAAAACCTCGAGCTCGAGCAAGAGATCCTACGATGAGTGCGTCAAGAAGCAGCCAACCTCAATGGACGGTGACCGGGCTGATGAGTCGACGATTGAAGACACCAATTTTCTTGTCAACTCCCAGGGCAGCTCACTCTCAGCGCGAAGCCTGGAGTCTCGACGGAATGCTTTCAACGCCATGCTTGGTCGGTCTTCGGTCCATTACACATGGACTGGTCTCCTCTCAACAACGAACAACCACACGCATCCCGAGAGCGAACTAGGGGAAGGCTAAAGAACCTTGGCAGATCACCAAGGCAGTGCCCGAAGACGTCTCGTGATTAAGAGGACTCTCTCAACTATCAACAACCTACATGCTAGTATGCAGAAACATCAGCCTCACAAACCTGCCTTAAAGCTCATCGACAACACCGTTCGACTGACTATCCGATGGCTTGCCATGGTTGGCCTCAAGGTCTTGAACGACAAACCAATCCTTCACCGTAACAGCCCCTTGTATTACACTGTCCCATATCTTTGGCACGCAAGTCATCGGCGCCAAGATATAGCACTTTGGCTCCTGAGGAGTGGGTGGTACGCCCTTGATGTTCCATACATCACTAGGGCCTACAGTGGCGAATTTGTCGTCCGTCACGAATGATCCGGTCGGCACATCAAGACCAAACGTGGCCCGGCGGAATATTTCGTAGGCGGCCTGTCCTTGATAGGCCGGCACCTCATGGCCAGCTTGAAAGACTCGGGTGAAGCTGAAATTGCCATATTGCCGGGTCATGCCTTTGATCCCATCCAAGGTAATCATAGGCTCGTAGCCGGCGGCGGCGAACTCGTCTGCTTTCGAATATGGCACAGCAAGACTTGCCGCTTGCCCTCCCACCCAATTGCATGGATAGTCCCTATCACCATACATCATATGGACTTTCACTCCCGCATCAAGCAGATGGCCTATAGAATCAAGGAATCCGCCATGGACCATGTCGTAGGTCCCGCCGAATCCATTGGAAACCACAGAGGAGCTCGTTGACTGTGACATTTCGTGGGTCAGCCAGGAGCAGATAGGGGTATGAGAGTCACACTAAGTCTTCAATGCCTTGTGTTAGCTCGGCATGATTTTGGCTTACGAAATTTATAGGCACGCCGAGTGCATCCAGAACGGACTCCTGTGTCAAAAAGCCCCGCATATACGGCGGAGGAAATGGATCAGCCTTTGGGGCCGTCACATCGTACCAGCCTGCGCCTGGCTGTACCTCATCTTGATAGATCTCGAAGGGACGTGTGAATCTACATTCCTTGTCTATTTTTCCACAAGCATCGCCAAGGTCTTGTGCCGCTTGACCAATGAACAACAAGCCATGTTGCTCTAGAGAATTCTGACATGCTGCGACTTGTTCTTTGCAGCCATTTGGCCGTGTCCAATTATGGAGCAGCTCATCGTGTAGAGACTGATTGAAAACTTGGAGCCCGTAGCTCTGTTCCGTATCAGTAGGACGACCATGCAAGAGACATATTGACGATATGTCAAGGTATTGGAGCTTCATTATTCACTCACGTTGTTATACGGGTAGGTAATAATTGATTCCCCTTGCACTACACTGTCGATAAGGCCACTGACGATTCCGAGTGTGTCGAGGTGAATGTATTGGGCATGTTTTTCCTCGGTACTGCCATCTGATATTTTTTGATTTTGTTTGAGGAAGAAATCAAAGATTCCGGGGCCATAATGCCTGCGTAAATCAGCATCTTCAGCTCCAGAAACGAGATGACAATCACAAGGCAACTTGGACATGTGATAGTCTGGGGACGACATGAATAGTGAATTCCATGCCCGGCCTGACGGGAACAACATCGTACTCACCCTCCATAGCTCTCAGCCCAGAGACTGATGCGATCATTATTTGGCTTGTAGTGAGGGAATTCGAAGAACCAGGTTTGAGCAAAATGCCATAAAGCGTGGGCTGCCAAAGCTGTTGTGTTGGCTGTGTTCAACGGTTTCTGGCTTGCAAATGTGCCGTAACGGGTGGTAAGGTTTTGCGCTGGGGCGTCGGACTCGTCATCCCAAGGAACGATCTTGTAGGACCCTTCGTTATTGGAGACAAGTGTGCCATTCTGAGCTTTGTCATAAGAAAAGCCGACCTGATTCGGCTGATCGATGTAGAGCACTAAAATATCGAAGCCACCGGATCAGTAACGCGCCCAAAGCCTTAGTTTCCCAGTACTACAGCGCCTTGGTGGCTATGGTGATGACAAGGAGCTACGCCGGCGAGTTGGAACGTTGAAGTATACTTAGGTACTCTAGGTAGATGGTTCGAAGGAAGCCCGCGCTTTTTTCAATATGTTGCTGACTTACTGTTCACGTTGTTGTTCCAACTCCACTCGTTGAGATACGTCGACTTTGAGTCTTCGCTTACAAAACACGGTCCATTTTCTTCAAGAAGTCCCATTAGAGATGAGCCACCAGGGCCCCCGTTGAGCCAGATGGCTAGAGGGGCGTTGAGCGGATCATTCCTAGACTCAAAGAACCAAAAGAATCTGTCGAAACAGTGAGAACTGATCAAACTTCTTATATACAAGGTAGACGAGTTACTTACGTGTTGATGGGATAGTCTTGGGTCTCTACATCGCTCACATCATCGAGAAGGCTAGGAGGGAGATGCACATAACCTGCATACGACTTCACCCCTGGAGTCCTCTCACAGATGCCAGGCTGGTTTTACGGGTTAACGGAAATGCAGAGATATTAGATTGCATGAGGCAAGAGCCAATGCGCTTTTGACTGACCTCTTTGAAAGATATGGTGACATTTTCGTGGAACTTGGATTGAAGATGAGTGACACCTTGTGGTTTAGGCGGAAACTGGGCCGAAGTCAGGCCAGAAAGGCTAAAGATGATCCAGGTAAGAATCAATGGCATTTTCGGTGTCAATTTGAGCAGCTTTTGAGAATGATGTGCGTTCGAGAACACAAACTCTGTACTCTGTAGATCGAGAACCGGCATGGACGTCAATCAGCAAAATGATAAGCTCGGAGGGATATTGCACCCTCTGGGCATGTTATCGGTGTGGAGAGACATTGAGCCCCGCTTTTACACATACTGTCTGTGCAGCCATTCCACTTTGGGAATGCATGTATATCTAGGTCGCTGTGAATGAGATCTTGAGTCCTTTCATAGACTACAAAATGGCTTCACAAGAAGAAAACAGAGACTGATTGTTGACTCAGGCATATATGTGGACAGCAGGTGGACAGATTGAGTTCCTCCAAACAGGGTTGCAGCAGAAGAGGTCTACTTCACCGTCTAGCTACAAAGGAATGCAGTGGCATTCAGGTAGATTCAATGGACACAAGTGTGCAATTTTACACCCTAAAGTAAGCTTGTGGATCTCGGAATGCAATCGCATATCTAGCAGGCGATGTAAGATTCCGAAAGGATAAATCTCTATCTTTGACAAGCTAAACATTTTATCGCAGCCCTGGAGAAGTCTGATGATCACGAGGTACGGCATCAGAGAAGGACTTCTTGGTTTGCTTGAAGATGTCTTCTCCATTTGCTTTCGGCATGTTGCCAATTTGAACATTAATACACCTACCACAGAACAAGGAATTCCAGTCATTGCCTCATCATGATGCATTGAGCTCTATTACCTGAATCTGGAACAACTTCACCCACGAATTGAATACTTCCCATCCCAAGCTTACAGCATGCCACAAAGTTCCACAACTTTTGCAACCACCACATCAAGGAGGGAAAATGCCAAGTATTCCAACCTTGCAAAGTGTTTTAACCTAGTCGAGAGCCATCATCATGACAAGTGTCAATCAAAATTGGCGGGGTAGAAGAAAGCTGACATACGTCTGGCCTGCCTTTCAGCACCTCTGGCTGAGGGGTACTCAGGTAGCGTAGACACGCAGATGACTGATTGATATATACACCCATTGAAAAACTATGGAATGAGTTTAGCCATTCGTCTAGGTATTATAGGACGTACTGAAAGATTAACACATTTACGGTACTATGGTAATATCAATCGTTGGAGCTCACCTTTTGGCACCCAGTTCTGGACCAAGGTTCGTTACTACCTAGGTACAGCTCGTGAATGACTGCATATACTACCTACCGAGGTAGGTACCTAGATCGTGCCACAACCAAATACGACGCAATGAAACTGACTAGTGAGCGGAATTTGACGCATGTATGAGCTTCACTGCTCAGACCAACTTGAGGATGCAATTCGCGAAGCTTGGGCGCATTAACCACTAATGGTTCAACGGGACGTGCTGAAAGCTGGAACATACCAACTTAGGTATTCAAGTCGTTCTCCGGACCATCTATCCCGAGTCACACAAGCCTGGCTCTTGTAAAAAAAAAAAAAAAAAAAAAAAAAAAAAAAAAAAAAAAAAAAAAAATCGATTTCATAATCCTAGCATCCATAAGACACGCCTGAGTTGATGGTGTTTACAAGCTTCAGACTTCCCTTGGCTTTTGATTTGACCGTGCTACCTAGGTAGCAGCGAAGCAAGCTACTCATCACCTGGGCACCTAATGAGTCAAATCAGAATGGAATTATGTATGCGCCTGGCGACAAAACATGTGGCTTCGAGTCGGGTTTCTTCATCGTCTCCATTCAGTATTTCTAATCTGTATACCTAGTAAAATAACCACGTGCTCAAACACGTGTTACTGTATCTTACCGTGTAGAATGATTGTCAGCAACAATCGCTGTAAAGTGTTGGTGGACGGCACTTAAACCCGCCAAATGACGATTCTATTCCTCATCTGGGCAGGTAGCAAGGTCTTCGGGCTCCGATCGATGACTCCTAGGTCCTCGAGAAGCCACCGCGTCAGAGGCAGAAATGCTCTCTCACTTCAGCGTAGAATGAAGCTTTGCAGCCTTTCAACTGCAAATGCGGTCACCGTCAGTGGTTCCGGCTTCAGTCACGAGGTTGATTGACCTCCAGGGCCACTTACTGGAGCATAAAAGCAACATCGGAAGTTACTGGTTGAGCCTTAATGCAATTCTCCGCCAGCTGCATCAATTTAATATCTCTTCCCATCCTCAAGGAGTTCAGAAGCAGGTTTAGACGTCGTACAATGTTCAAGCTAGGTAATCTTAGGGACTTGGGAAAAGTGAGATGTATGGACTGGCCAACAAGTGATTGGACAATACTCTGAAAGTGGTGCTAGTCCTATTCGCGAGCCCTCGACTACAGACTCAAAAATAGTTCCCCCCCCCCCCAGAGTAGTGAGAATACAACGCTACTAGCTACCTTGTCATAATATACGTACCATGAAGAGAAGTAACGCTGAAGTTCCAAATAATTACTGAGCTGGATTATCGTTCAAGATGATTTCCAAGGTCCCAGGTTGGATGCCTACCTAGGTACCTGGCACGTTCAGTGTACCCAGGTACCTGAGATACGTATTTCAGATATCCTCGCTACATGTCTGGTTCAGCTTTGATCCCCTTTTCTTTCGCCCCGACTATAACACTCCGCTCTCTGGCATATTATTGCCTCCTAACAGTACCGGAAGCGGTAGCGATGATGCTGCATATAGGTAAGAAGGATTTCCTTCTAAAGAACAATTTGGGTCATGGTGTGCATTTAATTTCTGTTTTTCGAGATCAGAACTTGTGGCAGTGACTTCCGTAGGCAATTGGCAACGGCCGCAGGGAGGAATCAACGCATGTCTTTCATTGCATAGGTGAGCCGAAAGAATCCTAAACGAGGGCTAGGTCTTCAGGGTCATCTCAATATTGATGCTCGATGACGTTCGGAGCCATCTAGACAAGTGTGTCCACTTTACAAAAGTCATAGTTGCTGCAGTCGGCTAAAAGACTGGGCCTGGCAATGTGCATACGGAATACATACTACCTAGGTACGTAGGCGCGCATCTCCGACAAAGTACGCCGGCATCCGGCGACAGCCAAAGCTCTGGCCCTTGGCCCTGCATGTGTGGGCCATCCGTCACTTGCGTCGTAGCCTGAACTGCCAGAAACAAACCTAATTTCTATTTATTTACCGGGCTGTCTACGCTCCGCGTCAAGCGAAGCCGAAAATGTTTAGCTGGGTTCATGTCCCGCAGACAGCCCATAACGACTGCAAACAAAGTTAGCTAGGAACCTTGCAGGTGTCCACTCGGATTCAGCTGTCAAGATGTAGGGAAAGCATGTAACGGATTTCTGCAGGTGCACCGCATTCCTACATAACGGCTCTCATCAAATCATCAAATCACACGACGTGGCTGAAGTAACTTGTTCCCCCGCCCCTGGTGTTTGCTCTCTTTGCATATTACGAAGTAAGTGATGCGCTTCCAGCTCATTTCCACAGAAGTCTTGTTCGGTATGGTGACAACACACACAGAGAGCGCCATCGACCCACAATTAATTTTGTACTTCCGATGATGCCCAGGTGATTCTAGGAAGGCACAAGTGCACTTGATACATCTTCACCGGTCTCTGTGCTCCCCTGGAAGTGCGAGCTTCTCGCATCGTTTCTATGCATGAGCAAAGCTAGCCTTACATATTTGATTGAAATGGAATGTGCTGATGGTGCTGATGCAGGTGTTAAGTCTTTGCGAAACACCAGTTATCTATGAATTACCTAGGAGGGTAATTGCAGCCGGTTCCGTACCTAGGTAGCTTAGGTACAACACTAAACCTTACTCCATCGTGAAAGACAATGAGTCTTGGCCAAATGTCACGCAACCTGCGGGTGGTCTTGGGATGACTGCTCCAGCTACGACTTTGACTCGTGAGCTGTTGTGAGGGACCATGAACGCGGGTGGCCGGAAAGAAGACCATCTTGAAGTGTCCTTGGCAGTACATTTCAGCAGGAGGAACTCTCCAATGGCCAATCGAGAATCATCTTTGGACCCAGCCACGAGCATGATCGCCTCTTCCTCACGTCGATCAACTTCTGCTTTCAGAAACAACATGCAGTCTTCGTATTGAGCTGTTCGACGAGCCGCCCTCATCTCGACCCTGGACTGTACAAATAATGCTGGTCTGGTGACACACTGGGTCTTTTGTCTTCCCGGAATGGCGTGGCTCCTGGGGCTTCAGCGATGTAGCTTGCTTTTTATCCGAGCTGGCGAGGCTTTGCTCGTTGTCATAGCTTGGATGTCAGTTACTAGTATCGCAGATCACATCCAAATCGCGACTGCCTGTGGGCACCAACCTGTGTGGAGGGGAGAAGTGGGCTGTTCGAAGGCAAGATGGACAACAGAAGAGCAGCCGTCAAAAGTATAAATTATGGCCATCTCCCCTTCGCTGATAGTCTCATCCAGCATCCTCATCAGCACCAACAACTCCAAGCATCTCTCTTCATTCCAGGCCTCAAAACTTCTCCATCCATCAACTCCAGTCTTCCACACAGTCTTCAATATGCGTTTCTCTGCTATTATCATCTCTGCTCTCGCCTCCATGGCCCTTGCTGTTCCTCAGGGCCTCAGCAAGCGTGGAGGTGGTGGCGACGGCGGCGGCGACGGTGGCGGCGACGGTGGTGACGGCGGTGGTGACGGTGGTGACGGTGGCTCGACCAGCTCCTACGACCCATGCAGCAGCGGCCTGGTAAGTAATCGATCGTATCATGACAATTTCACTGTCTCATGAAGTTGCTAACAAGCCTTGACTTAATTAGTATGGCCTAGCCTACTGCTGTGAAGCCAACGTGCTCCAGGTGCTCGGCGTGACATGCACTACAGGTACGGCTGAATCTACTCCTCCACAACTCGTCCAGTGCAGTGTATGCATTGCTTACTAGCTGTTTAAAAAATACTGACAACATTACGATTTCCAGTCTCCACTGTCCCCGACAGTGCGGCGGCATACACTGCTGCTTGCGGAGCCGATGTGCCATCCTGCTGTGTTCTTGGCGCGGTCAGTTTCCATGTCTCTGTGATATAATTTGAGTGAAGCGATAACTAACATCTAGAATAGGCTGGACTTGGAGTCCTATGCACTACTCCCGTGGGACTCTAATTTCATGACACGCCGGAAAGTGACTTGGAGAGATGGCCTTGCCCATACATACGGATTTGGGCTTGGGCCAGAGAAGAGGGATGTGCCTGTTTGATGTTGGATTACGTTGGTGATTGGGGATGAAATAAACTGGAAAATGGTGGATGGGGATGCTTTGGTTGGACGTTTCTTCCAAGCTGCCACTCTTTTAGTAACTTCAACTTGGCCCTGGAAGATGAGCCTGGATCTTCTTTTCTGATTTTATCTCATGGTTTACCATTAAAACATTGAGCTCAATGACCACTGGAAGACTTTCAATTGTGATGCAAAAATGTCATGGGTCAGCCAATATTGCAAAGTTTGACATTGGGTTCGACAGACCCTATAGCAAAGGTTCGATACCACATGCCTGGATCTAGTCGGCCGAATTCAGGACGTCTTGCGGATCCAAGCATACTTTAGAACATGGAACCTCCAGCCTATCGATCTTCCAAAATCGCTTAATCTTGCTTGGAACCTTTCAAGGTTTGTCGATCACTACTATACAGAGCATAGTTTCCGCCGCGGCTCTGCGGGAAACCCTCGCCCCGGGGGCCCGGCCAAAAGGAACCTATGTTACATGAGTGAGGCTGGACAGCCTGTGGGATGAGAGTCATTCGTGTGCATCGCTGCCTGAGATCAGAATGTACTTGAGTAAGGAGTTTCTCGTCTCTAGGTAAGATCGGCGCCGGAAGCTTCTCCCCCGGCAGAACTGCATATTGCAGTGGGTAAATGGGGCATCCTCTCCCGGTCGGGGATATTCTTTACTGTGATGATGGACGGGATCCTATATGTATGTACACGATATCCTAGGCCACCAACCGGGCTGCCTGGCTGCCAAGCTAGCCGGACGGATAGTTAATTTCAACGTCAGATCCGCTAGTGGGTCTAGATTCGGTTTCTGGATGCATGGCAACAACTAGTTGCTGCAGCTCCATGGGTTCCGGCACCTCCGGCTGCACCTTGCTGGCATCCGTATTCCTGTTGATCTTTCCCTTGAAGAGATGACAGCCTTGTGCGATCCAGAGTTGCAGCAGCTGAAATCTCTTCTGGAGCCATTAAAACACCCTGTCAGCATGCAAGCAATAAGGGCGTTTGCGGGTCTTGCCCTTTGTGGTAGGCGCAATCCCGGATCCCCGTACTGAACAAGTCTGATCCAAGTCTACCAAGTTTGGGAACTTTCTCCAAATTCAGCGTGTGTCTATCTGAGCTGGATCTGGGGTTGCGTTGTATTTATATTATTATTCATACAGGCTATGTAGTGCTCAAACCAGCTGAGGCAATGCGTACCTATGTACTGACACCCCAACCCTGATTGGAAATCAGGCGGGAACTCACCAAACACGCAGCTCACGGCTGTCATCATCCAGGAACGTGTTTGACTATGCTCTTGTTGACACGGAAACCAGATAGGTATTGAGGCGATCAACCTTCGTCGTCGCTGATCTGCCTCCTTTTGGCCTCCATTTCTTTTGAACTGGGCACCGTAGCCTCCCTCTTGGCGCTTAGCTCTGCTCACGTGCGAGCATGTATTGGGCATCCAGCGAATTAGTCAACCCAGGTGGCCAACTAGCGCAAGAAGTACAGGCCCAGTGGTTCAGGCAATGTGCTAAAGACCACCAGAAGCGGCGTGTTACCCACGAGGTAAAGCACAAAATCAAGATATCAGCCCACGCGGGTTGATGCTATAGTGCGATGGCTGAGCCTGGACCGTGCATATGTATGAGCCTGGATGTGAATGTTTGTCCACGAATATCGACGCTCATATTCCGCTTGCCCTCTCAGCCGTGCTTGGTTGGGGGTTCAGGATGGGTCAGGAGACTCAGGACAATGTTCCAGCAGAATCCGACGCAAACTGATACCAATTGTCGTTTCTCCACCGGCACCAGCACAAAGTTCAACATCATCACCCAAGGCCAGATCGCCCATGAGGCGTAGATGATGGTGAATATCTTGGCCCTCCAGATACCCGGGATCTCGGAGATATGTTCAACGCGGAAAAAATTGGTCCAGGCGAGAAAAATGGACAAAAAGCAGAACATGCCGATGGTCTGGTCAAGAATGAGTTTGGCGGCAATATTCCACCAATGTACCCCCCTTCTCGAAGATTTGAGGATTTCCAAAAGCTGGACAGACGTCCCCTCGGTGCTCAGACGGCTCTCCTCATCGTCGTTCGCCTTCTCCTTAGGCGCGTCGAGTGGCGCGTCAGACGGCCGGCGGCTGGGGAACAGGCGCTCCAGGAAAATGTGCCAAAAGAATCCCAACTGGGCCTGGAAAAAGCCATATACAGCGAACTCAAGAATACGTTGGCGATCGATTGGCTGTGGGATGGGATCTTGTGCGTGCCAACGTGCTGCAAGTTGTGCCGTTAAATTGGCGCCGGCTTTCAAAAACAAGGCTCGAATGGCGGTTGAGAAGAGCGGGCCCATTGTGGTATATCCTCATATGCCGCTGATAGGGCAACGGCAAGAATACAATCCGGACTTGTTTGTTTTGGACATTGATTAGTACTGTCGTGGGGGGCTGATGATGCTCCGATATAAGAAAAGGGGTTCGTTGTTTGAGGTGGGATGTGCATTGAGTGACATCCCCGGCTCAATGGGACACGTTGCTGGTCGCGCACTCATTTCCTGTGCCGCGGGTTAGGGTTTGAGTCGCCATTAGCTGATTTCAGGCCGCATTAGATCGGATTATCATGTAAATATGATATGCCCCGGCTCAATCAAAATTCCAACATTATGCCTGCTCTTAATCGGGACCTGTCAAGTGAGTCCAGTCCGAACAAGAAGTCTCAAGCAATGTTCGGCAGTGCTGTGTCGTTAAAGTCCTTACATAAGCGTGTTCCGGGAGGTAGGGATACTCCTTGTTATCATCTAAGCTCATGGGGCACCCCTGCGCACAATGATGAGAGCCCGACGTCATCCAAGGTCATCCCATCATTTGTCTGCCATAGCAAACAACATCTCACTCCCGTGTGCCGTGCGACTGTGCACAGAGCGTTTCCTCATGGACAACAAGTAAAGCTCAACAGCAGATCATTCTTGAGGCCATTGTGCTTCCCCGGTGCTGCCATGGCCAGTATTATGGAGTGCCTCAGCGTTTTCTGCTGGTGCTTGCCCTGCTTCCCATCAATCGAGTACGAGGACGAGGCCCGCGAGGCACTGTTGCCGCACTACCGCGATGATACTGTCCTGCAGACGGAGCTTCACCAGAAGCTTCATACCTACCAGATGCTCCGGGCATTATCCCAAGGATTTATGCCATCCAATGAGCAGGCCATCGTCAACTTACGGACGCTACTAGCAGCGGATGTCCTCAACCCAGACAACGACCAACTCAGCGACTCGGGCAGGGCGTTGGTACACTATTCTAAGGTCTTCCTGAAGCAATTCATAGAACTCTTGCAACACAAGAACAATCAGGATGAAATTCAAGACTTTATCTGGTATTTGACCAAAGCTCGCGTATCGGTTGACGTCGAGGACATCGTCAATAGGACCTCCAAAGCGAAGTCAAAGGCGAAGACTGCAGCCGGTTGGTGTCCACGAGCATATTATATAAAGAAGTAATTTTATTGACAGGAAACAGCATATCAAAGCCTCCAGACTGTGGGGTCTCTTCTTCTGACCAACTCAGACTTTCGCCACTTCCTCTCAGATCTGACAACCATTGGAAGAGAGGTTTTCCGCGACACTGCCTTTACACTTTCCGAGGTTTCGCAGCAAGCCGCACATCGGCTTGAGCCTTCTGTGGAAGAGCAACAGGCACTGAAGAAACCGGAGGCTAACGGTGGTGAGGCACCGACAACCAACGAACTAGGTGGGGATGTTGCGGAAGTCGCCAAGGTTGTCGTTGAAGGTGCTGCTGAGGTAGCTCAAGAAGCCGAGCACAGCTTCATCGAAAAAATCACTGGTGACGAGAAAAGCACATTGCTCTACAGATTGAAGCAAGCTGTGTCAAAACTCAGGCAGCGACAGGACTACTCAGACTCCGTGTCGGTGCTGGCAAAGTTGTTGCAGCGTTACGCATACGTTTACTCGCATGTACTCGAGGACACTGTTGCGACGGCAGAAAATGACGTCGACACAAACCGAGAGATGGATAAAGCTCTCAGCAACTTCTGGTCCTTGATCAAGTCCTTTGGTGACGCCGCTGAATGGAACGAGCTAGAGCGGAGAGTCAAACAGGTGGCGGAACACGGAAAGAGTGACCCTCAATTCGATGAATTGGTACGACAAGCAGGAAATGCTCTGCAGGAAATGCTTACAGATCCCGATTTTTTCGAGCATGCTGAGCAGAAATTTCAAACTCTGAGAAAGCAATCACGGCAACTGGCATCCGATTCGTCTTTGAGGGAAGATATTGATGGGTTGCTCGCAAAGCTCCAATCAACTCTGCAGTCCGTTCTTCGGGATGCTGATATTTTGAAATTGACACAGACTTCAAAAAAGATTGCGAAATTACTCTCGCCAGCGCATCAGTACACAAATACAGACCTAGTGGCGGACGCCATACATGTCTTCGTTCCCAAGCTGGTCGAAGCAATTCAATACATTCCTATTCCAAGAGTGGAGGTATCAACTCCCGAAATCGATCTTCTCCTCGAGAATCTCATCATCGAACCAGGCGTCACTGTCAATCATACATCATTCCTGCCCTATCGACTCAGAGTCGAGACTCGCAACGACTTGGAGATTCGAAAGGCACGAACCAGGACGACGTCCAGTTTGGAGTCCCTTGTGACCATCAAAATCGATGGCATGTCCATCCGCGCTGAAGAGGTAGGATACTGGCTCCGTGTAC
Organism: Gnomoniopsis sp. IMI 355080; assembly: GCA_027946555.1. Classification (NCBI taxonomy): domain Eukaryota; kingdom Fungi; phylum Ascomycota; class Sordariomycetes; order Diaporthales; family Gnomoniaceae; genus Gnomoniopsis; species Gnomoniopsis sp. IMI 355080. The sequence continues at coordinate 168,619 of JAPEVC010000025.1, read as the reverse complement.
ATTCCGGTCTTCTGCAATTCTCCGATGAGGGCATCGCCTCGTTTGAGTTGGACGAAAAGGGTATCGATGTTGAGATAGACATCGAAGTGGCCAAAGAACGACTTGAGAGTATTCTGTCATTAAAAGCCGTTCGAGTTCACGTTCACAAACTTGACTATGAATTGCGTAAATCCAAATTCTCCTTGGTGGCGTTTATGTTTAAACCCGCAATCTTGGCGATTCTTCGTTCCGCCATTGAATCGCAAATGTCCACGGCCATTGCAGATCTGATCCACGCCGCAAACCGGGAGCTATTATACGCAAGGGAGAGGCTGCGGGCTACACGGATCGCAGACCCGGATGATTTGTGGACTTTCATCAAAGCTGTATCGGCTCGTTTGGTCCCCGAGGAGGACCCAGACGTATATACAAGGGTCGGCATTACCGAGCCTGGAGAAGGTGTCTTCAAGGGAAGATACGCTCCTGGAAGTATCGTCAAAATATGGAATGAGGAAGGGGCTCAGGCGAAGCAGCGAATTCGCGAGAATGAAGTCGGTGCGTGGAGGAATGAAATATTTGACGTATTGACAAGCAGCATGTAATCATCACGGCATCCCTCGGCATGGGTTGGTACACGGAAGCATGGCTATGGATTTGGCGCTTATTTTGCACAAAGCAACAATGCATAAGCACTCTGGGTGGTTTGGCGAAGGAATGAGATACCAGGCAACAGAATACATGATTTCTTTTGACGAGCTTGCAAAGCCAGGTCCACATCGGCTTAAGCCGGCCCAGCCGCATTCGATCGCTCCACCTGTGCTTTGAGGAGCTGCCACTTTCTCTGACCCACCTCCCTCTAATGAGATCAGAGAGAGATCAGACAGGCATGAGACAAACAATATGGGCCTAGACATCAATACCTATCGCGTCAAAGCTGATTTCAGCCCGCATCAGCCCCGCAAGGAAGGTTCCTAGTTTTAGCGATGGCCATACACGCGTTGATTTCGTACGAGTACGCGGGTCACAAAGCAAATCTCCGACACTCAGATCATCACCTGCGTTTCTCACAGTAGCACCAGTACACCCTCAGCTTCCTTGTCCGGCTGCCAGTCTCCACGTGGGCGCTTGCCTGGAATCATACTCTGGGCGGAGGCTGGCGCACAGGTAGAGACTCTGAAAGCAAAGCAAAGCATTCATGCAATGCAGCGCGGCGTATGTCTCCGAGCTTCCTTCCTTTGGCTCATCCATCGCCTTCCTAATCGAGTGCGACAACAACGTGCTTCTCCGCATCGCGCATCTCGGGACCCACTACCGTTGCGCACTCGGCCGCCCACCCCGTCTCACGGCTCATCGGGCACCGATTCGGTGTACACACCATAAATTTGGCTTGCACATGCATAAGTCCAAGAATGTCGAAAGGATCTGAGCCGGAACAGGCAACTGATAGCATGCCTTGCTGCCGATGAACCCTGTACAAATCTGTCGCGACATGTCAGGTTCAACAACAAGGCGTCATGTTAAAAAGGTAAAGCCTCACGCTCATGTTGCTGTGAACGTCTCCTCCAGGCTGCTCGTCCCATTCCCTGCGTACTCACAACCCGTCTCGCCGCTGACAATCCCCCACGAGACAAAGCTCTTGCCCGCCAATCAGTCCCTCAAGAGCTACAACATTCCTGTCACCATGAGCGTCAAATCGATTGGGCTCCTGGCATCCGCCTGTCTCTTCATGCAAGGCGCCATTGCCATCGTCACGCCTCGACTCGGTAACCTCAGACGCGCCGACAGCACCCAGGCCATACCCCCAAGTGAGGACCCATGGTACACTGCACCTGACGGCTACGAGTCCGCCAGCCCTGGTGCCATCCTTCGCAACCGCACTGCACCCAACAGCCTTATAGAAGCCGCGGGTTCCAATTGCTCCACAGCATACCAATTGCTCTACCGCACCACCGCGTCCCAAGGCAACGCTACCTTTGCTGTGAACACTGTGCTCGTGCCCCAAGATCCAACCAACGCTCTGCTCTCGTACCAGATCCCCTATGACTCAGCCTACATCAATTCATCGCCCAGCTATACGCTCTCCCAACAAGTCTATTCGGATATTAAAATTGCGCTAGGCAAGGGCTACTTTGTGACAGTGCCTGACTACGAGGGTCCGCTTGCAAGTTTCACGGCAGGCCATATGAGTGGCTATGCGACGCTTGATGGGGTGCGAGCGACACTGAATGGTGCGGACCTATATGGCTTGCCCGATGATACTTTGTATGCAACTTGGGGCTACTCCGGAGGCGCGCTGGCGACGGAGTGGGCGGCTGAATTGCAGGCGGACTACGCAAGCGAGTTAAGCTTTGCCGGCTCCGCCATGGGAGGACTGACTCCGAATGTTACGAGCGTGTTAGAAACTATCAACATGAAGATATCAGCTGGTCTCGCGCCGGTGGGTAGCCCCCGAATTCCCCTCCTTTCTTGACAAAAGACTTTGGCATGGGTACACTGTCCCATTCAGCGGCGCGGACTAACCTCGAGATCATAGCCCGCAATCATCGGTCTGCTCAGCCAATGGCCCGCAGCACAAGAATGGTTTTATTCTAAGCTCACCACCAACACGGTTGGTACCTACACGGCATCTAATTTCCTCGCTGCTGAGAACTATACCCTCTCGGAAGCCGAGCAATCCTACGAGTTCCAGAATATCTACAAGTACTTCGTCGACGGCCTCTCGGACATCACAGACCCTACAGTCGCAGACGTGGTTGACCAAGATGGCGTCATGGGCCTGCACGGCGTGCCGCAAATGCCTTTGTACGTGTATAAGGCCATCAACGATCAGATTTCTCTTATTGCAGATACCGACGCACTGGTTGCCTCGTACTGCGAGCAGGGTGCCAACATTCTGTACCAGCGGAACACAGTGGGCTCCCACGGCTCGGAGGAGATCAATGGGGACCCTGCTGCCACGCTATTCTTGGATGCCGTGTTGACGGGGACATATGCAGATGCATATAGCACAACAGGTTGTACAATTCAGAATGTCACTGTGCAGAGTGAAGGTGGGAGATTTACGAGCGGGTTGTCGAGCTTGTAAGGTCTTCAGACATCCATGGATTGTCAAAAAGACAAGGTCAAGATGAAATTGCATGTTGACTATCAAATTGTATATAGCTAGACTGATAGTCACGAAACTGGGGCCAAAAAGGTTTTCTGGTACTCATAGTCTCCTTTTCTTATTTGGCAGTGATATGAATAGATTTTAGGTGAACTTAGAGGCTACGCAGCTATTCTAGCAGATCCGAATTAATCAAACTGCCCGATACTTATTCACATGAGTTCACTTTTAGGTGTCAGTCGAGTCAATTACATGATTTCAGATCCTCGTTCGATATGCTACGACACATTCTATTTCGCCCGATTTGTAAAATTATGTCAACTGTAATGTTTGAGTCGGTGTCCTGAATACCTTTTCGCCAGACTATGTGGTATTGTCCAGAGTGACCATAGGTCAGCCACTGCGTGCGTTGCGTCAATTCCTGAGGAGTTCGACTTTATTTATGTGAAGAATTCATACTTACTGCCCTTCAAAGCAGACAAGCTCTATGTTTACTTATATTCAGCGACCCCATAGCTAAATAAACGAAAGTTAACTGGACGCAGTGCATACAGTCCCGTCCTCTAACTTCATGTCCCCCGGTCGACTACACAAACAGCATGCTATGCCGAACGCGGCTGTCTGCAACGGCATAGATCCGGCCGAATTCAGCTTCAAGGGTGCGCATGAGTGCTGCTCACCCAATCATGGTCTTCTGTCCCGGTCAGTTGGAAATGGACACGGACGTCACGCCCCCGGGTTCGCGCAGGACGGATAACTTTAGCGATGGTGGCACAACAGAATCAATATCACAACAGCCACAATGTGACCAAAGAATGCGGGACCTGGATATCAAGTACGGCAAAACAGGACCTGTGTAAATGATACTTGTGGATGACTTACTTAGGCGAGTCGCGCGTTTTCATTGAAGTTATTCTCAGGCGGTCTGCTCATTGGTACTTTACTCGGTGGCGGAGACGGAGGAAATGTCTAGAAACGCCTGGGGATATGTCATTGTAGGCAGCAGGCTGAAAAAAGCCAAAGGCGAACGGCGTTCTCCGGCAGCCGTCATCCCAGTGACAAAGTGAGTTACCGTGGAACTCGTCCTATTGGCATGATTGGACGGGCCACAAAAGCCGATTGCGGTATTGCGGGGGCTATAGTTCACGTTATCAGAGTTGACCCGGAAATGCGGTATCGAGGGTGGTACGGCATCGTCGAGGGCAATTGCTACGCGTGGCTTGGCTCTTGCATGGCTATGGCTTGGTCCTCGAACATCGGTTGGCGTTGATATAAGAATGCACAAAAGCCCATCTTACAGCTCCCCAGTCCCCATCAGAATAACCCCATCTTTGGTATGCAAGCGAACATGGGCCCCCGATCGAAGGACTTCCATATACCCACGATAAACATCGCCCCTTATCTCCGCGACCCGATGACAGATGCCGCGAGGAGGGTTGTTCGAGATGTGCGAGATGCTTGTATGAGCGTAGGCTTCTTCTCCATGACTGGGCACGGTATACCCAAAGATTTGCAAGACAACATGTTGACGGCTGCAAAGAGGCTGTTCAACTTGCCGCTGGAAGAGAAGAAGACCCTTAAACATCCTCTCCTGAAGAACAGGGGCTACGAGATTATAGGGGCTCAGGCCTTGCAGTCAGACACACTGCCGGACCTTAAAGAGGTATGAGCATCGACCGCTCCAGACGGGGTGATCTTGGGAGCTCACGATAGTGCAGGGTTATTATGTGGGCAACCATCTTCCTGCAGACTCCGACAAAGCAAAGGCACACCCACATCTACTAGGCGAGAACATCTTCCCTACTAGCCTTGGGCCATCGGAGTTTCAAAAGCCAGCGGAGAGATACTACTCATCCGTGCTGGGTTTATCATTAAAAGTGATGGAATTATTGGCCAAAGGTCTTCCATACGGCGATACTGTGTTCGATGATTTTGTCTCCAACGACCCAGCATGCGTCATAAGACTTCTTCACTATCCTCCTCAGACCTCCCAAGACCACAGACAGCTGGGTGCAGGAGCTCACACAGACTTTGGTAGGTTTCTTTGAAGCCATGCGAAATGGAACGCCCTACTCAATGCTACTAGGCGCAATCACACTTCTCCTCCAAGACTCAGCCGGTGGTCTCGAGGTCCTCGACGATACCACCAATGTCTGGCACGCGGTAGTTCCTGACCATGATGCATACGTCGTCAATATCGGCGACATGCTCTCGCTGTGGACCAAGGGCATCTACAAGTCAGCTTTGCACAGGGTCATCAACAAAAGTGGCGGTGACCGGTATTCGGTGCCGTTTTTCTTTGATGGCAACCCGGACGTCAAGTTGAGGCCGCTGGATGGAAGTGAGCCGGTGGGAGGAATAGCACCTACAGTAGAAGAGCACATGCTGGAGAGACTGGGGACCTCATACTCGAGAGTGAAGCCAGGCGGCTAAGGTTTCACCGTTTCTGCCTGAGAAACTTTTGGATATCCTCAAATCAGGTGTTTGGGCCGAGCATTGGTTTAGGCCATTTTAAGCTCTGAATTTCCACCACTGCGTGTATAGTAAGTGACCAGACATTGGCGCTGAAGGCGGAATATTCGTTAGGGAGGCAAGCGTTGTGCTCCACAACAACAGCAAGACATTTAGGACTGTCCTCAACGTTCGTACACACATGTTGGTTTTCATCTCCCTTCCCAGCGATTCCAACTCTCGATGGACCCGTTCAGGGCGTTGCAGACCTAGGGTAAACATCTCGGACAAAGATACGGTAAAATGAAGCCAATTGTATACTATGTGACATCAGATCAGATGGATCGTACAGGACAAGACACGTTCTCGCACTTCACGCATCCAGCTCAAGCCAAGCCAACCCAACCTAAGCGAGCCGACCGGCCACCTGGAGCAGCCACCCGATACTGCTGTGTACCCTAACTGAATGTCACGGTCTCGTCTAGATGTCGGCGGCCGCTCAGCAAGGATACCGAATTGTCGATATATAGCCCCTGCTATAGACCAACGGCTATCCAATAACCACACAGGCCTTTTGGTCTGTGTGAACTTCGACCTGACATCTCACTTTTTGTTTATTTCAAAGACTCTGAACAGTGTGATCCAAATCACCCTTCTTAGCCAACCGACACCACAACGTGGGATGTCTCAATCCTCTTTCTCAGGATCTTGAAGGTAGCTTCCGGTCAGGTTTTTGGCACAAACGATCAGTTGAGCCTCATCATATAGAGAGCATCCGTCCGAAAATGGTGCGAACGGATCCTAGTCCCGTGAGTAAACTTCCCTGTGGCGCCGTCCGGGAGCCGCAAAGGTACCTAGGCAGGTAGGTATTGACGGCGCGGTGTGGTCACCGCTGCATGACATGGTGTATGATGACCGTTGTGATATTCGTCTTTTCCCTTTGCTTTGTCGACTTTCGACTTCTTGCCAGTGAGCGGTTGTATTTCTACCAAATCGTGTTTAGGGGATTCCATATAGGGTGCAATGCTAGCAAAATTACCTACTAGGTAGATCCTGTACCTTTCTTCACCGAGTCTGGATTACAGTAGCTCTATCTGGAGCAAGAACGGTCTATTAGAAAATCTATCTATAAAATCTACGCTACTTCTTCAGAAGCACCACCAGAGATGCAGGCTATAAGGCTGACAATGTTCCTTGAACAACTCATTCAAGACTGGTAGCCAGCCATGGGAACGATGAGTGGGTAATACAAGGCCATAAAATCCCACAAATAATGCCAGCATGGCCTTTAGAGTGTAAACCGCCACTCGGAAGACTTTTCCCAGCCTGCGTCCCCGGAACTGGCCGTTTTCGACTCAGGGTTCGGCGCATCAATCTTCTCGGCTGACTGCACGGCCTGACCCATCGTTCTGCCCGCCGCGTCCCGATCCCACTTATCATTCATCCTCTTGAAATATGTGCGTAGTCCTAACGTAAGACAAACGTTGAAGAACATGAAAGCAGCACAAATACTCATGCCCTCAACATAATACGGCGCCGTCCGCGCAGGAAACACCCTCGTGCCTAGCAAAGGCCCGCACTGCCCAACTATGTTCATAATCGCGATGCCCGTGCCGCGCTTTGTGTCGCTGCGTTGGTTGAGGAGTTGCCACGACAGTATATTTGCAATAGCCGGAAACACCCCGGCCGCCGCGAGGAAGACGCCGATATAACGTACAACGACGGGCTTGCATGTCGCCAGGAGCACGTAGCCCAAGCATCCGACAAGCGATAACGCGGCGATGATCAAGCCGCGCTGCTGGAGCCGGTCGGCGAGCCAGGTGGTAGAAAGGCAGACCAGAAATGCGAGGAAGTACGGCGGGGCGGTGAGGCCTTGGGCGTTGATCGAGGTGAAGCCCATGCCGGTAAGGATTGCAGGGAGAAACACTGGCAGCGAGGCGAAGGCGACATTGCAAGAGAAGTACATGAGGGCTTGCACCCATGCCTGCGGGGTCTTGAAGGTCTGCCAGACCTCATTGAAGTCTATGTGTCCCACGCGTGAACCCTCGGCTGCACTACTGGTGGTGTCTTCCCCAGCCGTGCGGACGGCGCGAGCTCTGGCCAGGGCTTTCTCCTCCTCGGTGAGAAATTTGGCGGTGGCGACTGAATCGGGCAGCAAGAAGAAGACAACAAAGGCGAGAGCGAGGGGCGGGATGGCCTCTATGATGAACAGAAGCCGCCAGCTAGGGATCCCGTAGTGGCCCGATGTGATTCCATATGCCAACGCTCCCGCAAAGCATGTGGCCAGGGGAGCGGCAGATACGAATAGACCGCAGCGAAGACCTAGCTCCCTCCGGCTGTAAAAGAAGGAGAAAAGCAATGGCATCCCCGGGCCAAAGCCTGCCTCAGCCGTCGCCAGGAAGAATCTAGCTGCCATCAGGCCCGACCAATTGAACGCGGCAGCCTGCAATATCGATGCCAGTCCCCAAGTAAAGACAGTTGCAGATGCCCAGATGTCTGAAGAATGTCAGAATATTTATAAGTAGCCTCAAGAAAGGGTTGAGGATTGTGGAAACCTACGTGGAGGGATTATCTTGTACATTAATGCCAACTTAAGAGAAACCGTTAGCAGCGTATCGCGAATCGCCAATCGACCAGCGTTGGCCTTCTATAACACAAGCCTGCTATGCAACTGTCGTAGTACTTACCCACTCGAATAGGATGTATGGAATGTAGAAGATGGTCAAGAGCCACTGTTACAAGTTAGCATACGTCGTCTCCCTGGATATTCGCACGTGGCAAAGACTCACACTGTACTGATCGTCATTATACCCCAGGTACTCTCCCATACCAGCTGTTTCCGCGTTGCCAATATTACTTCTGTCCAAGAAGGCGGCAAGATCTAAGCAACACATTAGGCATGTTCTACAGGCGGTCTTTTCGGGCGGCATTCACGTACAGCACAAAAAGGCAAGTAGCACAAGCCTCTGGTCGAGCTTCCGGATAAGGCGCCTCTCAACAGCTTGATCAAACCCCACAGGCTCATGATCGTATGAGTCGCTTCTGGAGTTCAGGGTTGGCGGTTTGACATCTTGAGCTGGCGCGAGGTCGGCTCCAGCGGTGGAGATTTCGGCAACCATCATGTGTCAAGGTGGGTTGAGACAAAGATACAAGATCGCTCTGGGATACGCCAAAGAAGTCTCCAAGAGGTCTTGGAACCTCTCTCAACTCGCTCAGGTCCCTCAGGCGAAGTGTTCAAGTCGTCAGTGAGGGAATCGACAAAAATGACATTCGACGGACGACGTTGTTTTGATAATTCTTCGATCTGCGCGACATGACGGCTTAAAGGGTTCCAAAACCCAAATTAAAGTTTGCACGTCAGGTGAGATCCATGCTAGACGGAATTGCGGTGTCGCGTCGCTTGTGGTTTTCCACGGGAGCCCTACGGCAAGTGGCGGACGGGCGGACTTTGGTGCGGAAGCCAAAGATTCGCCTAAGAAAGTCAAATCATTCCTAGCGGCGCATCTGTCGCCGGCCCGCCAAGGACCCGGGTCCTACCACAGTGGATACATACTTGAGTAAATATGCGGAACGCATCTCCGCACGGCGCCGTCCTCTTCTGAGGCACGCTGGTATCCACGATTTGAGGGGGACTGCTAGGCATGGGGGGTTGGATCGGCTACCCCGGGCGGTTTGTGGAAAATGCTACATAAAGGACCGACAACGGCAGCACTGATAAGCCAAACATTGAGTCACGATGGCATCTCAAGGTCTCCTGGATGTGGATGACTTGAGCACATCCTCGTTTCCGGATGCCCTCCACTCCAGAACCGTACCATCCTGCAGAATTATGTCGACGGGTCCTTTGGTCCCTCTCCCAAACCCGGCTGGTCAACACTGGTCCGGCGCAACATGCCACGTCCTCGAAAGGCTTCTCGGCCAAATTGGGACTCGAATTATGTGGCCCATGCACATTTGGCAAGCGTCCTGCCATGGACACAACTTCAACCTGCCAGTGGTGCACTTGAGAGTTGAATGTAACTTTATTGACCAATCTTCTCCTGCATTCAGTCTGACCCAAACTCTTATGACCTAAGCATTGTTCAGAGTCTAAGTCGAAAGGAGACTGCCGTACCCAACTTTGGTGCTAATGCTTCTGTTTTCACTGGCACTCGAGACTTGTGAAGACCAACCAGAGGACCAAAAAGGGAAAGTATCACGCTCACTGGAATTGGACACTGGTATACGCTCAACGTGCACTGCTCGTTGTCTTCTCCTGCGCAATCGTAGCAAGCTATGCACCGATGACGGTTGTACTTGGGGCGACCCGAATTGCACAATGACAATGGCTACGACGGCTACGATCATGCGGATGGCCCATGGGTACGACGTAATCAGGAGTTTGCCGCTTTTGTAGCCTCAAGACAAGACACAAACAGGCCGCTCGAACTGTATGAGCTGAGCATACCTCCCGGGCCTGAGTCCTGTGCTGCACTGGCAGCCTGGAGGATGATATTGAATGGTAGAATATGTCTTCCGTAGTATTCCACTGCTTGACCTACGTGTTGTAACACACGCCACAACATGACATCGCAGGCTTTCGCCGGGAGTGCAAGACCATTCCCTGCCCTCAATTTGGAATAGCTGGCCACCAAATTGACACGACGGTTGGGGAGAAGCAATCATGAGGCCGGAGAGAGCAATCGGCACGAAGAAGGTTCATACAGCAAAGAATGCGAGACGTGCAGATCGCTCTCAAGCGCAGGTCCGGGTTGTACTCAGAATTCCCAGGATTTCACGCCACTTTGTGAAGAGAGATGAACGCTCATCTCGACGATGTTGCGAATATACTGAGCCAAGTCGGGGGGGTATTCTCCAGTTGCAAGGGTTCACGTCGGAAAACACGAACCCGCCGGGGAAGTCTCCATAATCATAATTGAAGGTGGGAAGTTGACAGCGGTCCAGACAAGCTTGAGTCCATAGCAACTCCCATTCTCGAGGGTGTTTCAAGATGGGGGTGGCGGAGGACGTCTCAGAGTCAAATAAAACCGAGTCAAAATGAAGTCCATGAGAACCCAGGGGCATTGGCATGTCAAGGCAAGATGAACCTTCTGGCTGTAGCTAGGTGTGTACCGCAGCATGAGTAGCAAAATGAAAAGCATATTGGGTAGGATTGGCGATCGTGGTAGGTATGAGCGAGGCAGCTTGCCGGGCTTGCCCAGCAGCCCAGGCGAGGATTCGGAAAAATTTGGCGCGAGTACTAAATAAGCCTCCGATCCTCTGATCCTCTGATCCTCCAAAATTTTAAAATACTCATAACATCCGACGGAGAGGGATCCGTTTCCCGTGTTGGTGAACTGCCCACTAGGCTTTTTTCCTCCCCCCCTTACCATGGTAGCAGGTTTGCCAAGATAGGCTGAGTAGCAGCGCTTGATGGGAGGGACAGCGACACGCACAGACGAGAATGGGGTTGGATGGGTCCACTTAAGCATCTGACAGCACAGCCCCCGGGGCTTCTCTCAGTCCGGCAACACGACATCTCATTCGTCGTCAGATAGATGTGAGGATCCAGCGGGATTGAATTTGCGGAGTGGGGGATGATATCAGATGCTTTATGCTCTCTGCTCATGTGCATGACCAACAAAACAATGCAACGTTATTGTTTGGCCCTCGGAGGCCAACGAAGGTCGCAATGGCAAAGCATCACCGAAATGCGAATCTGCGGTCCCAGGAAATGGACCATGTCTTGGTCGAAGCAAGTTCAAGGGGTCAGGAGAGACCCCTGTTTCACACTGCGCGCCTAATTGTGTACTCATTGGTGGTAGGATGTTTACTCTGTCTGCCTGTCTGTCTGTCTGTGCATCGTTGGGTTTGACCGAACACCAGTTGATGCACACGCTGTACAACGCAGCAAACTCCTTCTGGAAAATTGATGCTGTTGTTGGTTGCAAGTTCAATTTCGGTTAGACTTGAGGGGCGGCTACAAGTGAATCGGGGCGATTTTCTAGGTGTCGGTCCCAACTTTAAGCTTCTTTTTGACAAGTGGAGCATATGGCCTGAATTGCTACTATCAAATAGTATGTACCGTACATACATAGTAAGCTAACCTTCGAATGGTAGGATTGCGATCGCAACCATTTGCAGATTACAAAATCCTTTCAATCATGCGATTTGTTGGACAAAGCATGGCCCTGTGGTACCGGCTGTCGATTTCCTCGATGGCCTGGCGATGGCTTCAGAATGGGCGGCCCTCGAGAATCCGCTGGGATGACCGATGCATCCATCTTCTTGCTAAATTTGGGATTGTTTTCGGCCAATCGTCAGTCAACTTGGAAGAGACTAGCGAGGCCGAATATGATGAAATTAGCACCAATTGTCGGTAAATCGGACGGCACGACATGCAACGTTCGTGTTGCACCTCTCGCTTTCCATATGCAGTCCTTGGGTTATCGACTGGTCACTTTTGTTTGTCTCTTTGCACTCTGTGTGTAGTATAAAACGAACCACGCCACTGGTAGCTCGTGTTCCAGCGATTAGTGTGATGATGACTCGGGAAGCACCGGCGCATTCTCACCACGAGCCAAGTGAGATGGCAGTTAGTACTATTATGGTCAAGACTACAGCTCAAAATAGGAATCTCTAGGAAGCACCTCGGCACCCGGGCGATGACCAAAGGAGGCCGTACCCGCCAGGCTGGAGGGCCAGGGATCAGGGGCCATTAATCGCACTAGGCACTCTTGCACCATCTAGCTCGATCTTGCAGTAGTGCGGCCTTGTGTGGCGGCGGCGGCAGCAACGTAGCAACCTTGCCCTGCAAGTGATCGCCATGGGCGGCTTTCCGAAGGCCTTTTTCCAGTCGGTTACCCGTCACATCTGTTTTCGAACTTGTGGATTACGGGGTCTTGGACAAGACACTAGAACGATGATACCAGCCCACTGACCCACCCACCTGTCAGCCAGTCGCCAGTCCGCCCAGTTCAGCCCAGCCCATACGACTTGGCAATTGCTGGTGAGGGAGTGAATTTTGCGAACCCAAGCCCGCGGTGTCAGAGTGTCAGCAATACTATCATTACCACTATGCACGTCTAGGGGACCAGGAGGCCGACCCTGATGGCCTGGTTGGCCAGGAGCAAACAGGCCAACTCATGGGGGTTTAATAATAAATGGCCTGTCATCTGGGAATGGTACAAACGCACTGCAAACATGCAGGACGGTACTTCTGCCAGGGCGCATGTGTCAGGAAGGTGGCTTGGGGAGAAATATCAGAAGGCTGGCATGAACATCCTAGCCGGCCCTACCCAGACTGCTGCTGGACTAGCAGACTAGGTAGGTAGGTACTATCCAACCTGCAAGGCCCTCCTTCCCACACATCCCACAGCCGCCCCCACCATCACCCCTGGCGACCATCAGTTTAAAACACACGGCGGCTCCCCCTTCCCAACCATTGGCATATTTCACACTCGCTGTTTCCTGTCGAATAGATTACCTCACCGTGGGAACAAAGTCTTTACCAGGCGCAAAAAACTTCTTGGTTGTTTTCTCATCTTGCACTTTACCCACTACACTCGCTTCTTCTCACCCGTCCCGTCCATCACTGTTCGCTCCCATCCCAACCTGTTGCTCACACCCAAGTTGCCGTCCCACCGGATCTGGGTATTTGCATACAAACCACCACTACAAACTACACACGACTGAACCAAGTCACACCACAATGTTCTCCTCACTGTCCTCGGCCGCAGCTGTGGTCTTCGCCACGACTGTTGCTGCCCAGACTTTCAGCGACTGCAACCCCTTGAAGGTTGACCCTAGTAGTGAGTCCACACAAGATCCTGCCGGCGTCACACAAATGCCGCCTGAATTTAGCTGACCATTATCTTCAGCCTGCACGCCCGACCCTGCCTTTGGAGGTGAGGCAAACATCGATTTCACCAAGGGTGCAAGCGATCTGTTCACTGCTGCAAGCAACACGGGTGTTGTGTACGGAGAAAATGGAGCCGAGTTCACCATTAATGCTACGGGGCAGGCTCCCACCTTCACCTCGACCAAGTACTTGTTCTTCGGTACAGTCGAGGTGAAGATGCGAGTTGCCAAAGGCCAAGGTATCATCTCTACCATCGTCTTGGAATCCGACGTTCTGGACGAGATCGACTGGGAGTGGCTTGGCGGAGTCAACGGCGAGGTCCAGACCAACTACTTCTCAAAGGGCAACACCGCCACGTACGGCACCCTGGAGCAGGACGTTGCCATTCCCGGCGGCGACGCCATCGATACCTTCCACACCTACACTCTTGATTGGTCGGCCACCCAGCTGCAGTGGAAGGTTGACGGTACCGTTTACCGCACTCTCACCTACGCCGGCAACGAAGACACCTACCCCCAGACTCCCATGATGGTCAAGATTGGCACCTGGTGTGGTGGCTGCTCCGACCAACCCGGTACCGTCACCTGGGCCGGCGGCGCCCCCGACTGGTCCCAGGCTCCTTTCACTGCCTACTACCAGAGCATCAACATCCAGGACAACTCCAATGGCGTCGCCAACGCTGTTACTTACGAATACACCGACCAGACCGGCAGCATGTCTTCCATCAAGGTCAACACGGGCTCCGACTCGAGCGATACTACTGGCTCTGCCACGACGGCTTCCAGTGCGACCGGTGCTCAGAACACCGCCTCGACACTTTCAACCGTTAGTGCATCTGGTGGAAACTTTGCTACTGTCACTACTGGGGGAGCTCCTATCGGCCAGGTCACCGGTCCTGCCCAAGCTACTGGCTCTACTGGTTCTAACAGCACCACTACGGGCGCCAGCGGCGTGCGGACTTCGACCACCGCCAGTGCTTCTGGTAGCGCGACTTCGTCCGTGGTTCAGGGCGGCGCACAGAAGGGCGCTGTTAACGTGGCGCTGCTGGGAGCCGCGATGTTTGCGCTTTTCTTCGTGTAAGGCTAGGAAAGGGACAATTCCGACGGCCAGTCAACAGCTGACTAATCATAATTCTATTCTTTCCTGGCGGCGGGGACCAATAAACTTGGGCCTTGTCGATTTGTTTCACCACCTTTTTTTTTTTTATGGTCAACGGCTGGGTCTGGCGTTCTAGGGAGGCTACTTGATGCGTGCAACACGACGCAAGTAGATGGTCATCAACTGTATATTTTTGGGCAAGCGGACAGGGAAATAGGATGAATGTGTATGGATACGGCCTGGTCACACGGCCTAGTGCCTGGTTATATGATACCTCTTAGAAGTGACTTGGAGCCGGCTTGTCGTCTTCTCGGGTGGAGACAGACACTCCTCGTGTCTCTGAAAAAGAAGTAGTTTTAGACAGCAAAATGACTATTGATATCAATAAAACTTTTCTTGCCTTGCAATGTCCGGGTGTGGCACATTGATGACTCAGAACGAAAGTTTCCAGCTGTTACCTGTGGAAACGGCACCGGTTCCCATAGATTCTCACCGAAGTATTCTCCCACGCAGGTTCATTGACATGTCTCTCTTGAGAAACAGGGACTGCCCGTCCTTCTTCTACGCCCTGCTCTACAACACCTACAGCGCCTAACCGATACAACAACCTTTGCCCAGGCCAGCGTACTGAATGGGAAGCCTAAGGATATTTAATTTTGCGTTCTGAACAAGTCATGCAGTTCGAACCACGAACTCGGCTCATTTCGATTGGATTTATAGAGCCGGTGCTCAATCGAGAATAGTGATAAACCGTTCGACCGGCTAACAACCTTGGTGTATTTACAAATTGGCGGCAGAAAAAGGCAAGTCAGGGACATACCGATGGCCATAGGTTCGGGTCGCTCGCTGATTTGCCTGGTGGCTTTTGCGCAAACTTGACATCCGGTTCAGACTAGGTTAGGCTCGTGGATATTGTGTCTTCTCCTAGAGTGCAATTGTACGGATATATTCCGGTTGTGACCTAGCAAGTTGATTTGGTATGACTTGAGGACTGTAGTCGACTAGGACGAGTCCTGTAGGACAGGTCCACTTCTGGCTCGAGGAGTGTGTAATTGGTTTTCATCATCTCTAATTATGGTTGGTTCCTGTAGATACAGATGGCAAGACGTTTGGCCTGAAGTAATTGACAGATTGGCCCCAACTTGATGCCTGTTAACTGGGTGCGTGTCTCGAGTTTTTCAGCCCTTCGCACTTCAATACATCCAGGCCTGACCCAAAGACAAGACAAGGCTTCTAGGAGGGTTGGCGGGATCAATGAGCACAGTATTAGAGAACCCAAAGTTACCTAGGTGATTATGTGAACATGGTTAGGGTGCTGCTGGCGTCCGATAACTCCATCCTGCCGATAGACAGGCGAGAAAGCACCTTAGCGCTAGGCAAAGCCTTCCGTGACATGGAGCTCGGTTGTTGTTCTATCTGCGCTCGGGTCGAGAAGTGAGCAGAGATCAACGGCACAGGCGTACGCATATATCAATTCAGCTTATAGAGGGTCGGACCCAGCCTTGGTGTCATCCCAGCCTTGTCTAGGCATTATCATTCAAGACTTTCCATGATTTCCTTTTATGCTTATTACGTACTAGATCCACTAGACTTGTCCTTGTCTCCCAAAGTTTCCGTACTCCCAAAGCCTCAGGTATCAATTCAGCTTAACTCCAAGCAAGATCGCAAAATCCAAGACAAAAGACCCATTCACCTTCGTTAAGTCGGGAACCATAGTGTCTGCCCTGGCGGCATGTCATAGTTTTTCCAATTCTTGTCCCCCGTCCTCTGCTCCGTGCTGATGAGCTGCATCTCCCGCACCGCGCAGAACAAGCCATTCCGGCCGGTACGATTGACCAATTCCCAGTGATTGTCTTTAGTCCAAATCTCCTCGACAAAGGGATCGCCCTCTTGCACCTCGCGCAGTGGATTATTCCGCGGCAGCCCAGACAGGTGGGAGATGATACCGTGCGGGATCACTAACAGACGCTCCCACCACTTGGCGCGGTGCAGCCACCGGAGGACGAATTCGTCGTACGCAACACGCACGTAGGGGTTGACAAATACGCCCTGCTCGACAGCACCGGTCTTGCGTGCTGCCGTCGAGACGTCTGCTAGGAATAGGCAGCACTCGCATGCGTCGACAAAGATCTCGGGCTCGTAGCGGAACCGCACGGGGGCCTGGACAGCCTTGGGTTGGTCCGGGTCGATGGCGTGCGCGCCGACGGCATCGAAGCCCGGGGCGGGCAGCTCTGGGGCGAGGTTCTGCACGTAGCGCGCCTGCATGGCGACCATGCCACTCCAGCAGCTTGTGACGCGGACGGCGTCCTTTTGTGCTAGCATGTCCGCCCTGCTCAAGCCCTGCCCGGCCGTCGAGAAGATGGGGAAGATGGGCAGTCCATTGGAGTACCCCTCGGCGTCCCTCGTTGCGTAGAGATCGTAAAACTTGAAGGGCTCGTCGTAGTCGAGCGCGCAGGCACTCAAGTAGTGCGCACGACCATCGTCACCCATATTTGTGTTGAATAGCAGCTGCGCCGCGTCCTCGGTGTAGAAGAGGACATCGTTCAGGAACAGAACCTTGTCAAAGGCTGTGAGGCCGTTGTCGGTACGGAAGCGGTCGAGGGGCCGAAGGGCGCGATTGCGCATCTCGGACAGGTATGAAAGGCGCTTCATGCGCACTGACCCGTCGGGCAGGGTGACATTTTCAAAGCCCTCGAGCGAGACGGCGTCGTCGTAGACGATGTGGTGGGCGCAGGGCACCCTGCGTTTGAAGGCCTCGAGAGGCGCCTTGCCGAGCGGGCTGTCGTTTTCATAGATGCTGAGAAAGGTGTTGTCCGGACCCAGCATGTGGATCAGCTCGAGCATCTGCTCACCCCATCGTCCGCCGGCGAGGTGGCCACCCTTGTCGTACAGACTGACCGAGATGAAGACCCTTTCGTTGTGTGGATTTGCGCAGCCGGAGGCGGGTTCAGGGCCCTTGCACTTTGCCTTTAGGTCGCGATAGTGTGGCGGTAGTCGCGTGTAGGAGGGTATTATAAAGGGTGTCGCGAGGAATATGAAGGCGAATAGTATGGCCAGGTACTTGGAGGCGATGAGGATGGCTAGTAGAGGGTGTCGGAAGACGTTGCGGCGGAGGACGCGGGGACGTGAACATAGCCATGCCCGGAGTCGGGTCTGCAGTGGAAGATGCTTCTTGTGGTGGCGTGGCTTGTCGAGGAAGTCGTCGAGCTCGGTGTCGCTGGAGCGAGGGTCGCTGGACAAGAAGGCAACATGCTCCTCGTCCGAAGATCGAGGGCTCATGGTCGGTGTTTGGCGGGCTTGTTTGAGACGCGCAACGGAGGTGGATCGAGGAAGACGAAGGGCAGAAGACGAGCTGGCACCAACATGACGGCCGGGTTGCGGGGAGGGAGTAATGGTGAAGATTAAAAAGGTAGTACGAAGGAGGACTCTAAGGGGGGCTTTGACCTTTGAAGGAGGAGGTGGATGCCGGAGAAACAACGATAGGCCTTGCCTGGCCGGGGCTCGGCTTGGTGGCAGGGTGGATAAACCGGCTTGCTTAGTGTGACAACTCGGAAGTGCGGCCGCTGAAGCTGTAGATCTGTAGCATGCTCTGCTCTGGCCTTTGGCCGGCAGATGTCAGACAGGGTCAGCTGCAGATCTCAAACAGCCTAGGGCTTGACGTATTACTGAAGTATAAGGTCGTTGATTGGAATAGTGAATAGTCTTGTTGGAGAGTTTATTACGTGGGATTTAGACATAAGTAATTAGACTTTACGCTAGCTCGATTGGGTTTAACTCCCTTTCAACACATGTGCATGTGCCACCGACTTGCAATTTGTTTCAAGCATCCTTTGCACTGAAGCACAACAGGACATTGTCAGTGGTCGTGGCATCAATCAGATTTATTACTTAGGCGTGTGCTACTGCGTAATCACCATAGTACTAAAATTAGCATTCACCAGCAAGATCTCAGCAAACGCACACAGCTAAAGTTTCCTACATCGATCTCCTGAGCCCTGAGGACCTGAATATTCCATAATCTGCATATATGAGTGAGATGGGGAAACGATGCTATAAGAAAACTCCACAAACCTCTGAAAACTATAAGGATAAGATAGAAACCACCATTGCAAAATACTTTTTCTATCCGGGCCCTATTTACTTACCCTCCGATCAGAGCCCAGGACACCCCTCCCGTGGATTCATCTACCCCAGCACATAGCCTCGTAACCAACACATAATTGAGTCCATCTTTCCGAAATATTGCAATAAGCTTGGAACATGTGCGTGAATTTGACTTGTTTCGTACAAACAAAGGCTCGAGTAAACCCCAAAGTGCTACGACCATATTAGAAAACAACTTCCGAATAATTTCTGAGAATGCATTCTCCCGGGCATTGAACAGGTACTCACTGATAAGTATGTCGCAGCTCAATTTCGATGGCGTCTGGAGCTCGAAGATGCATCTTTGTCTCGTTTCGGCGGTTTTTCTCGTTTCTGCTGTTGTTGGCGCAGTACGCACCGATTACATTGACCACGCACAAGCTGTACTTGACAGATTACAGGATGACAGTATGCGGCGACGACGCCATAATCGCTTCCAGTTTCACACATGGCTAGGCTTCGAGACTGATGAGGATCATTGCCGATGTGAATACAAGGTGAGTCGTCGTAGTGGCCAAATATCTTCGGGCAGTGGGTGTACTGTTTTCTATCAATCCGGCACATCCTGAAATCCGGATAAGATGAATTATAGAGTGAATGATGGAGTGAATGACAATGATGATGGAAAGTAAATATCAGTGAGAAATCCAGCTAGCCAGCTAGCAGCGAAACCAATTGTGAAGATATAGTGAAAAATGAAGAGTTGTTAGTGATCTTTACAAATAGGGAAGAAACAAGAACATCTTCACCGTATATATAGTGATTTTCTAATTACTGTACATATAGTTGACTAGTACGGTAGTAGCTGACTGTTTGTCTTGGGAAAGAGACAGACCTCCACCGAAGAAGCCCCAGCTTAGGCCAGCCGTGCACCAAAACATACCTTTTACGCGCCTTTCAGGCCTTCGGCCAAGGTCGCCCTATTCCACTATCGAGAGCACAGGTGACATATGTGGAAATATGTAAAGTTTATGGTAGTGAAACACAGAGGCCCAGGTCTGGGGCTCTGGGCGGTGGCTAGAGGCGGGTGGTGCAAAGTCCCAACGGCAGATAGGACGCATGGCAACCGCAATTGGAGCGATACTGCAAGCAACCAACAGGCCGACTGAGGTCTGGCGACGGCACTTTCCAAAGTTGCTTAGTCGTTTGAAGCCTGGCCCATGAGGATCTTTAAAAGTGGGAAGTCCGGCACATGGGAGGCATGGCAACCTCAGTTGGCAGCGATGCTGCCAACAACCACCAGGCCGATGGAGGTCTGGCGGCAGTAGGTACTAGGTATGTTGGGTATACTCGTTGGGGCCTTGAAAGCCAGCGTTGCTGGACGTTGATAAATTGATATATGGGAGCGAAATCACCCTGTCCACAAGGCCTATCGGGCCGCTATTCAAATCCTTCCGTCAACGTATCGCTCCTGCCACCATACACAACGCCCCAAATTCGAAAGGCCACAACCCCGTATCCTTCAACCTTCAAAAGTAATGCCATCACCAGGATTTTCGATTCACAATCTTCACTCCTTCAAGCCGTACGCACACAAACGTCCCCGAATCCTATCCACACGGGAGGCGCCGCGCTGACTGTTCTACGGGCGGCGTTAACTGTATGGAGCACTTTCTAAGCGCACATTTTTCGAATGCTCGTCGCGGTCATTGTTGGGCATCCTCCACAGGCGTGCCCAAGCTCAAGCGTAAGGCCGGCTAATGTTCTCCCTTATTTTTATTTTGTTGATAGCCGTAACACAGTTTTGTTAATGGGCGCTGCGTGTTGACGTTGTGATAGGTTGGGCATACAGGTCGAATCGTAGGACGTATATTTGTGTGTGGTTGAGACAGGGATGATTTGGGTGGGCGACGGCGAATTTGGCTTATGTACCTCTGTAATTATGCATCAAAACGTGCTGGAGAACAGGCTATCACCCAGCGACTGCAACGTTGGCCCAGATCTTGTTAACCTTCTTAAGCGCTTTCCGGGCCGGTCGAATACTGGGTTGTCTCAAAACAAAAATAAACCTCTAGCTTGGCGGCCGAACCCAGGAATCCTTCTCGGGACCAACAAACCCGACTGTGCCACTTGCAACGCGCCCCTCTCATAATTCCACGGCTTGACGAGAGCCTTGATCACAGGTCATTCCGCACCAGGGACCAGTGCCACACTGACCACTAAGACTCTCGAAGGTGATTTCACTATTGCTCCGCAACTACAAGCGGAGAGCGCCTCCACCTTTCGGTGACTCGGTCCTCAAATTCACAGATCCGTCAACCTCAGCATCATGAGATGGCATGAAAGCTATTGCAGCACACCTGCGGTGGTAAACTCGGGCGGCGTCCCAGCTTGCCGCAACTGTCTTGCAGTTGCCACAGACAGTGCACCTGCTCTTACCCCACCTGGTCAGAACTACGCTACCGAGCAAACTGATCCCCCTGCAATACGACACAATCTCTCGTGGCCCAAGCAGGTCGAGTATATTCACGATAATGTCCTTTCTGGATTGTCATCCACACAGAGTGCTGAGAAGGCGCCGTCATGGCTGGAAAAGCAAGAAAAGAATGAAGCAGGTCCATATGAAACATCTTTGGGTGCCCATCAGTTCAGACTTCTGAGGTTAAGTGGTGGCAACTTGAGCGAACCACTACACGGAGAAATTATAGTTGTCGACTTCCACAAGGACCATCCAACGCAAAATGTCAAGTACGAATGCGTATCTTACACGGCTACAAACACAGCCGAAGATCTCCCAGCCGCCACCATTTACCTAGGGGAGTTCTGGGACGCCATAGACATCAAAGCAAGCTGCGCGGCCGCGCTCCAACAACTCCGTCTCGAAAAGTCCCCGCGACTGCTCTGGGTGGACTCGGTATGCATAAATCAGCGAGACCACACAGAAAAATCACACCAGCTTTCCATCATTAGTCCAATCTTTGGCCGGGCCACCCAATTAGTCGCCCATCTGGGGGAGTCGACAGAAGCCCAGCGCATCGTTTTCGACTGCCTCCGCAAAATATCCAGTCCCGACAGCCCGCTTTTCTTGGGCGCGCTTGAAACGTGCACCTTCGCCCAAAGAGCAGCGCACGATCGGGCTTTGTATTTCATGAGAGAGTTCTTCAAGCACACCCGTTACTTCCACAGAGTTTGGCCGGCGCTAGAGTTCATTGTCGCGCAATCCGTTCTTCTCCAAAGCGACCGTGACACAGCCCCTTGGCCCGTGTCTGGCCTCGAACTGGGTGCAGGAGGCCTTCCCTCATGGACTGCTTACCGTGGCAAACGAGAAAATCTCAGCGAGTGGGACCTGCTTCCTCTACTGCGGTCTCTTAGTCCCAACGGCTGTACTGATCCGCGTGACCGGCTGTTTTGTGCTCTTATGGCCGTACGCTCCTGGGATGAGGAGGCGGTCATTCCGCACTATGGATTGTCGACCGAAGAAGTTTACATTGGCATTACATCATACCTGATCCAGAAACAACATGCCTTGAAAGACGCCCTGTCTCTGGCGGGTAAAGCGCAACACCGACTGTCCCATGCAAAACTGCCGTCGTGGGTGCCGGACTGGGACAATCTCATGAGCCATACAAACTGGAACTATACGTCATACACAGACTACAAAACATACGTATTCGGCCCACCGTCCAGTCGGAAAATGCACATCCTCCGGTGCAGACTCGAGTCTGATGCCCAAAGTGCGCCACTGCAGATTTGCTCCACGTCAGGGGCTTTGCGAGTCTCTGCCGCTCTGCAATCGCGACCTCCTGCCTGGACAATCAAGGCTGATGAGGGCTTCCAGAACTCACAATTTCTTATTCTCGAGACCACCTGGCGAGGCGCATCCTTCACGGCCACCTGGGGGCTACCAGTGGGCGAAACCGGCATGGTTCAAGACGGAGACAAGCTCGCCTGGGTTGCGGGCCAATTCGGGGTACTGAGGTCATGTGATGAGGCAGGTGATGGACATCCTGCCTCCTTCCAGCTGATCCATGGCCTCGGTCGCGGTCTGCACTTGAGCTGCAGACCGCCCGCTTTGCCAGCCATCTCTCTAGCTAATAACAACGGGCGTGACGCGGGCCCTGACGGCAATGACCCCGTGGAAGCTAGCTTGAATGATCCTTTAGTTCATCGTCTGATTGCCTTTGACGACTCAGACAACTGGGACAGGGACGTGGATCTGCAGTACAGGGCCATGTCGCACGAGAACCAGTTGCGGGTCATCACCGCGAACGCGAACCTTCAAAGTCGCCCAGGGAGTGACGACGACGGCCTCGACCCCGATGGCGATGGCCTCGCCTCCAACGACCCAGAAGCACCTTCCAAGCTCCACGAGCGATACATCGCAGCCCGAGACAGACTGCTCGGTCTCGCCCTCTACATTCGTCTCGGGTGGTTCGACCACGAGACCATCTGCTGGAACCATTTTGTTCGCGCACGCGAGGCGTACAGAGCTCAGGACCCAGCCGGCTCACGATTCTTGGCCTTGGACGGCAGCGCAGTCGACACGCTTGAGGATCACATAAACGAGATTTCTCGCGAGCGTATCTGCGAGTGGGGTGTGACTCTCTCGCTGGGGGCTGCGCTCGGCAAGATGTCCCTGCACTCTGCGTTTCCCGCGTGGAGTGGACTGATTTCCGCATTGGTGGAATGGACGCGGGCGATGGAGCGTTTGCTGGGGTATCTCTCTACTGAAGGGGAGGTACTGAACGAGATATGGAGCTCTGGTGCCCGACATGATGATCGAGAGCTGCCAGGCTCCCAGATCTCGACGCGGTGGGTTATGCAGTGGCAACGATACGGGGGTGAAGGCCCGGGGGATGAGACTTCCCAGGGCGGGTATGAAGCTCTACTTGTCTTGAAGCATATCATACGTCTTGCCAAAGCTTCCACTTGCCAGATCCCGGATTACGGCAATATCGGACTCGGTGAGATTGATCGGGTGATGATGGCAAGAGCGGCGCCTTTGCGGGCAGTGAGTAGCATGGAGTGGGTCCGCTCATTGGGGAATCAATTGCATAACGTGGGAGGCTTCGATGCAGATATGACAGTTAGGTTGGTAGCCCTACCACTTGGACTTGAGCTTGATGAGGATAAGTCAGTGGACATTATATGATGAGATGATTTGGAGAGGCATATACATACTACTCTCTGCCTATGTTATAGACCATGCAACCCCCTCAACGTTATCGTAGGTCGATCTTTCCACGAAATCGACTCGGCTGGAATCGTCGATTGATCGTGTGTCCGCCTGATTACGCTGTGAACGAGCCCGCACAGCTGGGGGGCCCGTCCCAAGTAACCACGTGCTCGCCTCCAATTGTTTCGGGTGGAATAGCTTTCAGGTCCGCAGAAAGGTTGAGCGAGAATTACGGTTAGGTCAAGGGTACGTAAAGGTGAGGTGGGCGGGACTCGGTCGGTTGTCAAGTTGGGAAGATTACAGGCAGATAGATGGTTGTTTGCCCAGGGTGACGCGAAAGGACTCTGTCACTGATATTATAACGACAGTCAGCTGGCTGCTCATGTGCGAGAGCCCTGGGCAGAGCTGACCTGTATTCATGGACTGTCAACGAGGTATAGAGCCTAAGCGAGGTTGATGGCAACTTGGCGAAAACCAGAGAAAGGAAAAGAAAACAAGAACATGGATCTTAAACTAAAGTCGCAGGGACTAGCTACTAAGTACTATGTAGTTTATGGCACGCGACCCTCGGCGTGGATCTCTGCAGACTATCTGCTTTTTAACTACGGACTCCATGTGCCGCCCCCTTCAACCATTCCATATCCATTCTACACAGCTATTCTGACTAATCATCCACATCCATATCCACAGAGCAGCCAAGTGGATGGATGGTGTGGTTACCCAGGTTGTACATTTGCCCGATGTGCTTTTATGTCTTGAAGTCAGGAGAGACAGCGCCACCAGATTCACCGTCCGCCTCAATCCATTGTCACTCCGTGCAACCAGCCTTCTATCTTTTTCTGATACCATAAACCACGTAAGACAGATCATACTCACTTTGCTTGTCAATATTCCAATGCTCGTACAGTAACTCACTCTATATCAGGGCCCAAACTGTGTCTGATAAACCTGAGGCCCCTAATACAATCGGAACGATTAAGTTAGCAAGACCAGAAAGACATAGGAGTAAGACTGCGGTGATTTACGTACGACTATCCCGGAGAATTGTGTAATGGCCTGTTCGTTGATGGACGCAGGTGTGTTAGCGGTCTTTAGTTGGCTCAGGCCACAGGTATCGAACCTTGGAAGTCTCTGAATTCGTAAAGCGTAGAGCTGTCATCACTTACATTGGTCATACCAATGGACATGCCCACACTGGTTGTTCCGCTTACCGCTCTGATACGCTCTGATATAGAAGTTGATTGTATGTAGGCCTGAAGATCGGGACGGAATTAGGTTGAATATTATTACCAGGCCATATGATGGGAAAGAAGCTCGATGTTGCTGTTGTGGCTATGCAAACAGACATATATTTGGCAACAACATTGTCTATCGAGACGAGAAGGATGTAGCAGATGACCTGAGATATCTCAAGTATCAAGCCTGCCACCCAAGGGCTCATCCTCTCAGAGTGAGTGAGCCATCCTAGCGTGAGGGGGATAGCGAAGACGGCAGTGTATGCGGGCATCGTCATTAGCTGTACTGTTCGGGAGGGGGCGGTTGGGCGCTGTCTTTAGCAAAGTAAATTGGTAGGCCATTTCAAGGCTAATATAATTCCAAAGGCAACACATCTTATTTA
Source organism: Gnomoniopsis sp. IMI 355080 (assembly GCA_027946555.1). Classification (NCBI taxonomy): domain Eukaryota; kingdom Fungi; phylum Ascomycota; class Sordariomycetes; order Diaporthales; family Gnomoniaceae; genus Gnomoniopsis; species Gnomoniopsis sp. IMI 355080. Next base: position 143,268 of record JAPEVC010000025.1, on the reverse strand, counting down.
CCAGCTGTTGTTTGTCACCGTATCACCCTGGGCTAAGTATTCAATTCCGAGTTCGTGTCTTCCCAGTTTTGTTTGCTTTGCTATTCCACATAGTGTTACATGTGTTCAGCATCAGGGTTCTCAAATGGAAAAGCATGGAAATATAGGGCCTTTGGTGGCTAACGCCTTCATAACCCAAGCTGATTTTGCATTGGCGCCCTTTTGCACAGCCTACGCACTTTAGACCTCGCGCACCTTTGAGTGCACACGTGGCTTCAAAGTGTAGGCTGCGTAGCTTATGTTATATATGCGTTATATATGCGTTCGAGCTATCAGTAGGAGGGCACCTTGCAAATGAGCCGCTCACGTGTTTGTGTTGCGCACATACAGTTCACAGCTTCTGAGCAATATTTATATGGTGCATAGAATTAGATACTTGGCCGGATGACAGTCTCGTCTCGAAAGGAACTTTAAGTCAAATTAGCGACAGACTTGATCCAGATCCACCCCAGATCATTATCGCTAAGTCAAAAATCAAATCTGATAAATACCTATCCAGAAATACCCCCTATCCTTGCATCCCCTTCCGAAGGTGGTGAGTCAACTTTTATACAGATGCGGTGGTGCTCATGGTTCAGCTCGCGTCTGCATGAAATTACCCTTACAATACCCAGAGTCAAAACTATCTGCAGAAGCGTCTTCGTCGCTGTATAGAGTGGAACTAGCTGCCACTGAAAGTCTCTCGCTGTTGATGATAGGTCCCCCGGAGACAATTTTCAAAAGGATCCAGCTTTTGGTCGCCCCTCGAACAGGGGATTCCTTCTTCCCGGTCCCTTTCTCGCTTGAGATTCCGCTCCGCCTCTTCTATGGGTAGTTCAGCTTTTGCATTTATGAGGTCGTCGTGGCGCCGTTCAATGATGGCTTTCGCGTCATTGATAATGCGATCCCAATCAGATTTCGCAAAATTGGCAGCTTCCCCTCCTTCCAGGGCGTCGATCTCGTCTTGCAAACAGGCAAGATGAATCTCGGAGGCAGTGGGCGTTGCCGTCGACTCGCTCACATCCGTAGCCGCTGGTGATGCCTCTGAGACCAGCCCCTGGAGATACTCTTTTGAGGTAGCTATCCCTTCGACGATCTTGATGCTTATCGAAGCAGCACATTTGATACTTTCGACGCGCGCAGTAAACTGTCTCAAGAACCCCAGCCGATGCTCGGCCTGATCATCTTCCTCGTGGAGGCTCAGCAAATTAGTAAGATGAACCGTAGCGATTTTGAGGTCCTCGATGACATTCTCGAGGTCGATCGCTGCATAGACGATGGCAGCCTTTGCTCTAGCGGTGACATTTCCTGGGCATGCATGGGCCGAGCTGATAAATTTGCATGCCCTGCCTAGGACACACAGAGCATCGCCAAGTTGTACCAGGGCACCACGAAAATCTCGCATATGCATCACTGGCGGCTCAGGGTGGGCGGCTTTCAGTGGCGTGGAAAAGGTCTGCAGCAGCGCAAGAATATTTTCTCTGACAAAGTACATACGCATCTCTTCGACATGAGAGAGCGCGAAGAAGAATGTTGCGCATTGAATAGCGCAGAAGAGTAAAAGACCCTGCTTTCCAGAAGTGGAGTCCATCGGAACTTGCATCTAGGTTCCTGAAAAGTCCTTGCGTGGCGAATAGTGCGACGGGGAGCCCTGGAGGTAGATGAGGGCAAAAGGTGAAATCAGTCAGATTGATCAATAGGGAGTGGTTAAGCTGGTTGTTGGATGCTTGGGTCTTTTTCTGGACGATATATGAGTGTTAAGTAAAAGATTTTGATTTTTTTTGGAATAATAAAAGAAAAGGTCTCTGAAATAATAACAAGAATCGAGGCAGACAAGGCAATATAAATAGATGTGGGAAAGCCGCCACGACCATTGCCTTTAGGGCACATGTCACACCTGCACATCCATTTTCTTTATGTAGCTTGCAGCACTAGCTATAATTAGTGACCAGGTCCCTCGCTATCTAAATACAGACCACAAAACTTCTGAAGTGTATTGAACAGCGATGAATTTGTTATAGAAGCTAAGGAGACGATACCTCGGGCTAAGTCTAGGTGGAGGCGCATACCGGCCCGTACTTTTATCACCAGAACTCGAAATAAGTTAGGCATCAAAACCACATGATGCTGGTGGTCTGTGTTGGGAGACGAGAGTGATCTCAAGGGAAAGTCTAAAGGCTCACTATCACGGACGTGCCATTTTCTAGAAGAACTAGCGTCAACCGATGGCCGCAAGCGGAGCTCAGCGCTTTGTAGAGCTCCTGGAATATCTATTTAGACATGTGATTCCCAGATCGTGCGATGTGTTCAACCCTCAGAGACTGCCGTAAGTGCCCATCACGGTCGTTATGAATCTCATTCAATACACCTCGGTCATCTGTTTTGCAGTAGAAGTATTTCTCAAATCAGCATCTTGCACTAGCCAAAGTCAATTCAAGAGACACATGAAGGGAAATTTGCTCATTCAAGATTTTAGTCTCAACTTACTTAGTGCTTTTTTTACGATTCACACATGACTTCCAAGTTCATAACCCTTCTGATAAGTAAGGTTAAGCGCGTGCCCCACGCCGGGTCTTCCCACCACAGAGCACTTCTCATTTTCATCATTTCACAAGAAATGGCCCGAGTATGTGGGGAATTCGAAGGGTCTGTAGAGAATCTCTCGATGACTTCAAAGTGGCCGTTCATTCGGGAAGGGCCTGAACTGCTGGTAGTCCAGGCCATCGTCCTGTATTTCAGGGCTGACCAAATCAACAAGTCGCGCCAGGCAGCGGGCGTACAAAGCAGCTCGGGCGCTGTCTCGGCAGCCTGTCTGAAAGGCGACAGAAATTATGAACGGTGCTCTGTGGGTGTATTGCTTCTTGAAGAGACTTTTCGATTGACGGGCAGGGCAGCCTCTAAGATCAGTGAAGCGGTATTCTCAGCGTTGGAAGAGGATACGCTCTGAAGGTGGGAGCAGACTGTGGCAAGCGCAACCTTGTCATCGGGACGACGGAGCGGGAATGAGAGACACGTCTTCAGCAAGCTTTGAGAAGAGAAGTTGTCAGGTTTGCTCTGTTCGGGACTGCAGAGACTAGGGCTCGCGATGACGAGTGGGTCCTCCAGAGAGACTGGTGCACTGAGAGAACAGGTAGTGTCAGAAGGCTCCTCTCTGGAACCACCACTTTCGGACTCCGAAAGTCCGCCCTTCAAAATTGGGTTATGCGAGACTGGAAGTATCTGACTTGACAGGCTATCGAAGTTGTGGGCTTCGAAATCGCTAGTCTTGGGCTCCGCGAGGTCTTTCAAGTCGTCCTTGACAGTGGCACTCCGATAGTACTTGAAGATTTGCTGCAGAACATCAAAGGGAGGTTTGGTAGCCTCTGATGGGTCCTTCGCGACATTAGTCTTCTGACCTGTGATGTTGCCCAAGACGCTCTTGTCGATTTTGGAGCGAATTGCATCGACTTTCTTGGGATATTTCGTATCGAGGGCGTTGAGGGGTTCGATGGCCGAGTCTAACTTGGTACTCGAGGCCTCGATTATCTCCTGGTGAGCTATAGGCCTGGCGCAAGGGCGGACGAAAGAACTGGAAACAGCGATCCTGCTTATTGCTGCCTCTCGGAGTGCATCATCAGCATCTTTGTCTAGAGAGATGTGTGCTCCATTGTCAGGTGCACAGTCCCTCAACGCTGCTCGCAGGAGAACATTTCGCTCAGTCTCGTGGAAGACGTTGTCGACTTTGGTCTTGCAAATTGTGTCATTGGAGCTTGGAGGCTCCACTGAATCCTCTCCTGCCTCACCAAGGGCTTGAAAGTTATCCAAGGTACAATTGTTGGTCTCCATCCTCACAGTTCCTTGTTCTGTTTTCTTCTTTTGGGCTGCGGAATGCGTCGAGTCCAGAGACTGTCGAAAGTCGCTGGCTGGAAAATAGATTTCGATGATCTCTCGTATGATTCCCATTTGGCGCAGGATGGTATCGCGGTGGGCCTGGACTTTGTGCAACATTACTGTCCAGCTGCCCTTGCGCTGGTTCATGGATATGTGGGGTGCGAAAAGGGCCAACGCGAGTTTCTTTAGATCTTCCTGTAACGCGTAGCGGCACACGACCTCGTTCAGGATGACCGACTTCGTCTTCTCGTCCAGACACAGGGCATCGATTGGCGCGTAAGCTGTCAAGACCTTGCTGACTTCGGCCAAAAGGGAGCTGCACGTCTTCAGGGCCTTGACCAGGATCTCTTGGTCGTATACTGACAAGGTGTGGATTTCTGCATCCGAGGGGACGGTTCTGACGACCACTCTGAAGAGGGTTGACAGGACATGGTTGGCACCGTCTTGGATGGGGTACAGGTCGGGATACGCTCGAAGAATGTTGATCAGGTCGGTGCACCTAAGCATGCAGATGCGCAGATCTTTCCTCTCGAATGACCCCATATTGGACCTGTCGGTCGATAAGGTTTGCGTTGTTCTTTGACGGAGTACTGTTGTCAAATCATCAGCTGTGCAACAAAGCAGGGTGCAAATATTCAATTGGCGATAGCTTGGCGGGAGAGGAAAGTAACAAACCGAATTGAAATAGCTGGCACACACGAGAATGAAGAGGTGCCGGGAAAGAGTGGTTGGCTCAAGTTCAGTGTGAAACGAAATTGATTGAGGGATGACCGACGAGACTCTCCGAACAAAAATATGACAAGTGCAAGATGAGATGCTGGAGGGGCAGAAGGTCGAGAGCCTCTGTAAAACGTCCTTGGTCGTGAAAGGTTTGATGGAGAAAAGGATACTTGCTCTGGGAGACGCAAGAAAGGTGTTTGGAAGCCGCAGGTACAACGTAGGTAAGGGGACGGAGGAAGAAACAAAACAGCAACAAAGGTGGAATGGTGGAACCAGAAGACGAAGTAGAAATTTGAAATACACAACTGCCTCTGAAAATTGGATGAGCTTTTTCTATTGCCGTGTTTTTCTCGTTCCAGCATCTATAATATCCACCGCAACGTTTGCAAACAACCTCTCGGAAAGAAGGTCCACAAACGGTGCCCAGTCATATCTCTTGGCCATGCTCATCTATTACAGCTCAGGGCTATCACCAAAGAGCCTAGCCATCATGGCCGGAGGATATCGTGCACCCTTCGAGCCGCCCACACTCTCAATAGCCTTCCGAATCTTTTGCTCCTCATCCTTGGACAAAACGACCTGAACCGCCGCGGCATTCTCCTCGAGATACTTGACACGCTTCGTGCCAGGGATAGGAATAAAATCTGCCCAACGTCAGCATACTATCATGGAATCATGAGTGCCAGCCGACCTGTGCATCAGCAATATGGGGGCATCGTGGCGACCGCAAACATCTACTACTCACCCTCACCCTGCGCCAATACCCACGCTAGCGACAGCTGCCCAGGCGTGCACCCTTTCTCCTTCGCAATCGCACTCAATGTCTCTACGAGCTTCAAATTGCTGCCAAAGTTCTCGTCCGAGAACCGAGGATGTCCCTTGCGGCCATCCGTGTCATCGAGGTCGTCACGACTTTTGATGGACCCGGTCAGGAAACCACGGCCCAGCGGGCTATATGCCACGATCTTGACACCGTGTTTGCGGGCCGTCTTGAGAAAGTTGGTCTGCTCTGACTCAATCTCGAGTGCGAAGGGCGAGAACTCCATCTGCGCGGCGGCGATTGGGTGAACTTTGACAGCCCGCTCGAGCGTGCGCGCTGAGCATTCTGACAATCCGAGGTAGCGGATCTTGCCCTCGGCTTTCAGCTCAGCCATTGCCTGAGGATGGTAAGTAACGTGGTATGAAGATGCATAAGTGGAGGACTCGTCGTCAGGATCATAGTTCGCACCATGCACGTACCTGAACCGTCTTTTCGATAGGTGTGTCTGGGTCCACACGATGCTGGTAGTACAAATCAATGCGCTCCACCCCCAGCCGCTCAAGGCTGTCGTTGCACGCCTTCTTCACGTACTCGGGCGTGCCGTCCACAACCATCTTGCCATCCTGGAACTTGTTACCGAACTTTGACGCCAGAAAGATCTCATTGCGACGGCCTGTCTCCTTGAACCACCTGCCGATCAACTTCTCGTTGGTAAAGGGGCCATAAAGGTCGCTCGTGTCCCAGAACGTGATACCCAGGTCCGCAGCGCGGGTCAAGGTCCTGAGCGACTCCTCGTCATCTTGCCCGCCAAATGAGGTGTACGCGAAGCTCATGCCCATGCACCCAAGGCCTTGGGCCGAGACGAGGTCATCGCCGATTTTGCGCTGAGGATATTTGGAAGCCATGTTCACTCTTGGGAGTTGATTCGATAGTACCGAGGAGCTGGTTGTATGTAACTTGAGAGCGGCTGTAGCTGGGCAGAGAGAATCGGCATTTACATGCCGTCACATACCCTTTATATAATATACGTCTTGAGACACGGTATTACTGTATGTCCGATTGTCGCGTGGCGAGTGCAACCCCACTTTGGAACCTAACTTGTATGACGATCCGGACTTAACTCCGTTCCATCACTACAGCCCGCTCCATTGATGTAAGCGATTTCGCTGAACACCGACGACATGCGAACAAGGCGGTTCGGAGACGATAAAGGTGGGCGGATCGCAAACTTAGAGGTCGGTAGGGGCGGTGGCTCCTCACTCAACGGCTTGACCTTGAAGACGAGGTTGCACTTGACAGTTACAGTGCACACATAGGTCCTCTTTGTATGACTATCGCAGTATCGCCGGGCCGTGTTCAGACTGCAGAACAACTGAGCTCCTAAGCAGCATTCTGAACCAACGCCAAAAATTATTTGAGGCAAGCAGCATGAAGCCGTTCCTTGGGTGCACGCAGGAGGGTCAAAAGTCGACGAATTTATTAATTCTAAATGTTTCAACATTGCCTCGTTTCACGAAGCATACACATAGCCAGATGGTAGCTGAGTTGGAACTTCTTGGATTGCACTCAGTATGTCATCGCTTCCTCAAAGAGGCCCCTCAACTGATCCTTCTCCGCCTGCAACTCATTCGACAGGTTTGGCGCTAGCATGAGAACTCTCTGCTGTGGAATCGTGCCCTCGACCAAGTCATCAATGTGCTCTGTACCAAAGCCGAGCTGCTTTAGTCCCGCTGGCTGGTCACCCAAATCCGCCAGGAATTTGCGAAGAGCATCGGCAAGAACCTCGCCAGCTGATTCTCGCTTGACATTACTGATGTCGACGCCAAATGCTTCGGCTGCTTGTAGGTGGCGATCTGGGTTCGAAGCAGCAGTGAATTTGAAGACTGCGGGAGAGGTGACCGCTACAGAGACACCGTGAGGGATGATGGGTGTGGTAACTTCATATCCTGAGTGTTGGTAGCCGGGATTCTGGCCCGAAATGGGATAAGACATGCCTGTGACCTAGGTCAGCCAATCGAAGACGTGCTTCATAGTTCAAGTCTCGTGCCAATTGTCTTCTTACCATGACATAGATGAACGCCAGCATTACCAAATCCAACTCCAGCCAGGGTAGCAGCTAGCAACATCTGGCTTTGTGCCTCCAAGTCGTCTGGGTTCTTCACTGCACGCGGCAAATACTTCACACAGTCTCTTAACGCTTTCATTGAGAAAATGTCACTAATTGGATTGGCTCCTTGGTAAGCAGGCCTCGAGATGGGGTTGGCCGGTCTTGGAATGCGCTCTGTGTAGGGTATTGCAGTCCAGCTTTCAAGCGAATGACATAGGACATCGAGACCAGAGCTTGCCTTAACGGCAGCAGGCATGGTCCGCGTGTTCAGGGGGTCACAGATGCCGATCGTGGGTTTGAGGTTTCGATGGGCGATGCCGGTCTTTGCACGTTTCGCAACGAAATCGAAGATTGCTGTCCCGGTGGTTTCCGAACCGGTTCCGGCCGTGGTAGGCACAGCAATGAGAGGGGACAACTTTTTGTCGATCGGTCTGCCCTTGCCCAGGGGAGCATTGACGAAATCGAGAAAGTCCGCCTCGGGATATGCAGTGTAAAGGTTCATCAGTTTGGCCGTGTCGATGACCGAACCACCTCCTACGGCCAAGAAAGCATCCGGGTTGAAGGGCTTGGCCCAATCGATTGCCTCACGGATGCTGTAAGCAACGGTTATGCATCAGTTGAGGTTGGCAACAAAATATCGGAGGGCATGGACGAGGAGACTCACGAGCTGTCCTTGGGTTCTACCCGGACCTTGTTGAACACCTTGAAGTTCACACCTTCGGCGGCTAAGGCTTCACGGACTTGCTCCATGGCCGTCAATTTGTCCACGGTGCCATCTGTGACGACGCACACACGCTTGGCTCCCATGTTCTTGAGATCCATGCCAACCTCGCGGGTGACGCCTGGGCCGAAACGGATGGATGACGCGGCCATCTCGAAAGCATATTCCTTCAACTGAGAATCGTCCTGAGGCGTAGCATATTGTCTCACGGCGGCATGTGGGCCACGATTGTGGTTATGATGATGGCCCGGATTTGAGTGACAGGGACATGAGGGCGGGTGAGTGAACTGGACTGTCCGCAGCAAGCTCACAGCCCTCTTCGCGGCCTGTCGAGGTTATGAGCCTGGGCCTGGTCGCTGACGAGGTACTGATGTGGATGGATGACTTACATTAGGAACAACTCGAACAGCAGGCGTCATGATGGTCACAACTCAATTTTCCTGGAACAAAGAGGGACTGAAAAATAACCTAAGAGTCACGAAATTACACAACGACGATAAAGTCTGAAACTCGAGCCACCGGCGGAGGTAGTTACGTAGTCGATAAAGCCAACGCAGCGCCTTGTACTGATCACCCCTCACGATCTCCGACACCCTTAGTCCAACCCCGCAAATTCCACCGGCCGGACCCATTACGCCATGCCGGATATAAAGTAACCGGAATGTGGGCCGGAATTCACGAGAGTTCGGCTTTCCGAATGCGTAGTTGTGTCGAAATGGTGTCCGCCTAGCTGGGCACAGCTCTCAACTGCTAAGTCCAGGCGGAGGGCGGTGGGATGCCAGTATGTTCGGGGTTTTACATTTTGAACATTCTTTACAGCTCCAATTTCTGCTGCCCAGGTAGGTAAAGCATAGCCTATTGATACCAGTATCTAGGCACCTAAGCGCTAGACTCGCAACTGCAACGCGAAATAACAACCCTACATTGTATATCATTGTGAGTCGATTTGAGTCGCACAAGGAAAGCGGGGTGAAAGGGTATCTAGGTATGTGTGGTAGAGAACATCAACGGCTGCTATCAAATCCGCCTTACTATATAATGTGTACGATGGGCTTCATTTCACCATTGGACCAAACTGGAGAATTGTTCAAGTCTCCAACAATACCTTATAATTAGGGGCGGGACCACGACTCTCCTCCCAACTGGCGACTAGCCTTACCTGCACCATGGCCTCTTGTACTGCTTCCGAGCCACAGCCAAGGCAGCGCCTTCGCGAAGTGCTACCAAATCTTGCACTGGGCAACTGGCCCACAGGCTCACTCAATGGGATCACTGATGTTCCCGGTGTCCTCACACATACGACAACACTACAGCCCGCCTCGAATCCCAACATCAACACCGGTGTGACTGTCATTCTGCCGCACAAGAATTGGTTCCATGAAGCTGTTTATGCTGGATTCTTCCGCTTCAATGGCTCCGGTGAGATGACGGGCATGCACTGGATCGAAGAGACGGGTTTGCTACACTCCCCGATTGTCCTCACCAACTCCTTCTCGGTGGGCGAAGCATACCGTGGCATATACGATTATGCCATCAAACACCATGCTCAAGCCGATGGAAGTGTAGATTGGTTCCTCTTACCAGTGGTGGCAGAGACATTTGATGGGACCCTGAATGATATGACGTCCTTCGCAGTCAAGCCGGAACATGTGGTCGAGGGCATCACCCATGCGAGCTCGAGTCTTACTTCTGAGGGCTGTACAGGTGGTGTCAGTGCCCTTTTCCTTGCCTCAGGTTTCTCACTTCCGGCACGATATGTAGAATATCATCTAACTCCTATGTCGCTTCATTTGGAGTACTCGACCTGGACATGCCTCTGATCTATGTACAAAAGCCTCAAGGAGACAGACCGGACGTAACTTGTTCCTCTAGATGCTTTACTGACACAGACCACAGGGGACGGGTATGCTTTGTCAAGGATTCAAGGGCGGTACTGGGACGAGTAGTCGCGTCGTCGCGCGACTCGGCATCTCTGAACCAGGGGAAAACGCTCCCCCAGCACAGGACTATACCGTCGGCGTTCTCGTCCAAGCGAATTATGGAAGACTCCGAGACTTCCGCGTGGCTGGTGTTCCAGTGGGTAGGCTCTTTGCCGAGCAGCGCGAGCGAGACGGTGATGTTGCTGCGCTAAGACAACAGGCTGAGTTCGAAGAGCACAAAGACAAGAAAGACGGTAGCATCATCATAATCCTTGCCACCGATGCGCCGTTGCACCCAACGCAGCTGCAGCGCCTCGCCAAGCGAACGACCGTCGGCTTGGCCAGAGTGGGAAGTTACGGGCACAATCCTTCTGGAGACTTGTTCCTGGCCTTTTCCACGGCGAATAAAATCCCTGTGCAGCAGGTTACGGCTGAGAAACGGGCTTTCGATCCATTCAAGGCACGGACAATGGGTGTCGAGGTTGTGGACGACCATAGCATCAACGGACTGTTGGAGGCCGCTGCCGACGCAACAGAAGAGGCTATTTACAACGCGATCTGTATGGCCCAAACTACGGTTGGACACAAAGGCACCAAGGTTGATGCAATAGACTTGCAGCAACTATATAGTGTTATGCAGAAGTTCATGTAACATAACATAATGACGAGCAATGTTGAATTGTCTATTTCTGGACTTGTGGCTGGGTCGGGGATGCTACAATTTCCGTTTGGTTCAACCGTGCGCAGTGAACTACTTTGACTACTGTTCGGTGTTTGATATATGCCAAGTTTGAGGCTGCTCATGTAGTCCAACAACTTGAATATTTCCGCGGGCACTAAAATGTACGATGGTAGTAGGCTGACCATAGCTGGATACTTAGGGAGGTAGTGTGTGCGGGTCAGTTCCAATTTACTTACCTAATACAAGAAGTCCAGTGGTTTATCACACTTCATTCCGACAACTAAGACACATTGACACAGTCTAGGTTAGCAGACTGGCAACGGGGTCCAGGTCCCGTGAGGCACGCGAAAGGCTATTGACGGGGCGGAGGATACAAATGCCGGCCCTAGTAGGTAGTGTACATACACATCTACAGTATGTATAGGTAACCTTATCTATCTTTGGACCCTGAAACTTGTTAAGCTTAACCGCGTCCGGGGCCCGGGGCCAATATCCCTTGTCTCTCACGCCACAGTACCTAGGTACCATTACGGTAGTCGATCTGACGGCGAGGCCAGCTATAATAAACAAAAGAAACATATTTACCAACAGGCCAACTTCCGAATTGGGAAGTTTCGGCGCTAGACTAATTGCTTGACCCAATTTGAGAAGCTAACCACGACCAACCAACCAATCTGCATCTAGAGGTTATTATACTCGCGGACTGCGTCGAACATGCACTTGCGCCCGCAACTTCTGAATCACCACTACTAGGTTTTGAGCCCGGAGAAGTTAGGAACCGCAGTTACTGTTGTACTCCGGTTTATCGTTGCAAAACTGTATTTTGTTTCGTCTGTGTCGGCGCCGTGGCGCTGACAGTTGATGATAACCTTGGCTGGCGTTGGGGCGTCCGTGGTCCTTATTCCTATTGGCTGAAGCATATTAATGAAAGTCCCATTACTCTTTAGTCTCGCGGTGATTGTGATAGTTGGTTTTCGAGACCTGGTAGTGGTCAATGAAAGTGCGAATGTTGGTGTCGACGCCCTTAACACCCTTGCCGCTGTCGGTGTGGGAGTGAAGATTGATTTTCCTGTATTGAGATTATTCTTACTTTCCATTTGACTCTGACGAATTGTGCGCCCTGTCAGAGCCGTTGTAGAATCGTGACGGAGTTCCGGTCTCTAACAGGCTTATGGCTGTCGTCGTGTAGCCCCATGTGGGTTTCTATAGATAAAGCCATCACGTTTTGAGTTCTACGGTGGGCTCATATCGACGTAGCACCCAACCCTGCGATACTCTGAGAAAGCATTTTGGGCTTAGAATCTGGTGTCTGGACACCGAGGTTTGACTGGAGCAAGGAGCTTTTTGGTTTTCAGGCTTGTCATCTGAAATTCGAGGCCTCGTCGTTTGAGCAAATCAATAGCTCGGCACATTAGATCACATACCTAGGTACCCAGGCAAGTCCATTCCATCCATTCTGCCAAGCCAGCATACTTAGCTAGATTGGCCACATATTTTTGTATGTATTCTACTTGACCTGTCATAAGTCTTGGTGTCGTCCCGTTATACCGCGCCCACGCTACTCGATGCGTCTGTGCCCCGTTCACTTGGTTTTGCTATCCACATCGTCAAACATGTCAGCCAGATGCCAAGAGTGCGACTGAGCTCCCTTGGAAGGTATATTTCTATTACTAGATCCCACTGTTTCTCTGGGCTTCATTGCAGACTACACGGATATCTCTTCTATTGCACTATTGGCCCACGCGAAGTGAAAATGAATTCGAACAGCAGCCATGCCGCTGCTCCGGATCTCGCCGTGCTTCGAGTACCGGTGAATCGAAGGCATTCGACAATGGAAGGCTGGCGAGACTTAAGAGCTAGCGTGCAAACAGCTGCCGGCTTGGGCGTACGGGTCCTTGCGCCGTCGCCACAATTCATACCTGAAGTGCTTCTCGACGAAGATGTATCAATTCTAAGCAGGGCCTCGGCGCACAGAAGCGGTAGCAACTATTCCGTTGAACCCAAGCCACAACCTTTGGTACATAAGCCTGCACAAAACGGAAGAAACGGCATCCAGCAGAGTTTTAACGAAGAAAAAACGGACAACAATACTTACCTATGTAGATACGCAGTCCAAGACTCAGATCTGGACGATGAGGAGCCAGTCTCTCCTCCATCAAAGCACACCCCATCAGCCGCACCACAAGAAGAGCCCTACCATGTGTTCGGAACAAAACAAAAATGGTTTGTTGTTGTCACGATAGGTATGGCTGGCCTCTTCTCAGGGTTGTCATCCAATATTTATTTTCCTTCTCTTGATGCCATTGCCAAGGTATGCGAGACTCATTTTGCCCCTTTCTTACTCAGTCGCTTTATACTGATGGAATGGCAGGACCTCAACATTTCTTCACAAAGTGTCAACTTGACGATAACTTCGTACTTGATCATTCAGGGAATCTCCCCGTTGATATGGGGCTCTCTCTCCGACGCACTAGGCCGCAGGCCAATTTACATCGCATCCTTCACGGTTTACATCATTGCCAACATTGTGCTCAGCTTCTCGCCCAATTTTGCTGTTCTTTTGATTTTCAGAGGTCTTCAAGCCGCCGGTAGTGCCTCGACTGTGAGCATCGGTATGTAAAGTATCAAACAATGAGCCAGTGATTATACCTGCTGACCGTGGTAGGTAACGGAGTAATTCAGGATATTTCACCTCCCTCGGAGCGGGGTGCTTTCATCAGCTTCTACCAAGCTAGTAAGAAATATCGGCTGTTCCATTTAAGTTGAATGTTGCTGACCTCGGGATGTTTACTTCATGCAGTTCGAAATTTCAGCATCGCCATCGGACCTGTCCTAGGCGGTTTGCTAGCCAATTTCTGGGGGTTCAGGTCAATTTTCGTTTTCCTTCTAATCCTTTCTGGACTCGTCTTGGCAGACATTGTCGTTTTCCTCCCTGAAACTATGCGAAGCATCACTGGCAACGGCTCAGTGCGAACTGGCGGCATATACAAACCTATCTTTCACCTGATCAAGGGCGAACCGTCCTATATCAAAGATTCCGTTGAGCCCATCATCAGCAAGAGAATCACTGTCGGGACCTTCCTAGAGCCTCTTCAGCTTCTAATCCAAAAGGATATCCTGCTGAATCTCATCTTTGGTGGTGTCATTTACACAATTTGGAGTATGGTGACTTCTTCAACAACCGGTCTCCTCAAAAAATATTTCGGACTGGACGAGCTGACCTTGGGTCTGGCATTCCTCCCAAATGGTGAGTCCCAGTTCAGCAGCCGTCTTAAATTACCTAGAATCTATCCCGTATCTAGTGATTAACACTTTATAGGCCTTGGTACCATCGTGGGATCAGCTATTGTGGGAAACCTAATGACCAAAGATTACAAGAAAGCTGAAGCACAGTACAAAGCGAGAAAAAACCTTCCGGGCGAATACAAGCTATCACCCAAAAGCATTCCAGTCGACTTTCCAATTGAGAAAGCTCGTCTCGGCCACCTCCCCTGGATAGCAGCCATTTTTGTCATCTCCACGGGTGCATACGGGTTTCTATTCGCGTTTCCCACCTTGGTTTCATTCAACGGGTGGATTGCTGTACCTTTGATCATGCAATTTTTCATTGCGGCAACAAGCAACGCCGTCTTTGCGGTCAACCAGACCCTTGTGTCAGATCTCTGCCCTGGGAAGGGTGCTAGTGCCACAGCTATAAATAACCTCGTCCGGTGTGGGCTTGGTGCCATTGGCGTTGCCGTCATAGACGGGATGATCTCCAGTTGGGGACCCGGCGCGACCTTCCTCTCCTTGGCTCTTTTCGTCATTCTAGTTGCACCACTGGCTGCAGCAAACTTATTCTGGGGCATGCAGTGGAGGGCGGAAAGAATGGCAAAGGATTTGAAACAGGAGAACGAAAAGAACGAAAAGAACGCGAATTTTGCGAATGTCTAAATGAACGGGACCAGGTGGGATAGATGATAGACCGGACATCATGTATGAGATATAGACTTCCAAGGTTGATTGCGAAGCGTATGTGTTATAACTCCAACTTATGGAATCATCGGGAGTTCTGTATGCGAGACCAAGGTTAAACATACCTAGGTATGAATGAACAAGACTATCACTGTGAGCCTGATGCTAAAGTCTCACACAGCTTCTGCCAATCAAAACTTCCCACGAAGCCGCAGTTTTAGTACTTCAGCAAAATAATTAAAACACTGTCGATAGCCCACACGCTCATATTAGGCTCACAGTCATGATGGTCCACGACGTCGGCTATGAAAAGCGACATTGATATGCTTTGATGCCGGAGCCATCTCAAACCTAGTGGGTGATTGAATATAGAATGGCAAAGACAACGAAGGATGCATGCACTCCCGTAGAAACTTTTTGTGCAAGATAATCAGCCTGTCATGAGCAGACGAGCTCCAAAGTTCACCGGAAAATTCACTAGTAGCCATGTTCGCCCTTTAGAAAGAGCACTTCCGACCGTTCGGGGATATTGACTTCCATGCATAAGGACATCGTGTCTTTCAGAGGATTCCTCCCCAGCCATAAGCCTTCTATCTTGTGGCAAATAAGTCTTAGCTCAGAGGGGCCTGATGGTTAAAATACCTGACAAGCATACAGGCTTCAGCAAGTCCGACTGCAGGTGGAGACGCACGAGGTGACAAAAGGGGAGAGCCCGCGCTTCCTGCAGATGCACCTTGCAAAGGCAATTCGTTGTTCGATGGCTGCCAGGATTGTCAAAGAAAACACTTGCTCGCGCACTCATCCGATGACCGTTGTTTAACAGTATTTTGAAAATCTACCAGTAGCGTGCACATCTCAGCGGCGCGCGCAGTCGAGCTTTGAGAACATCTGCACGACTGAAACCCAGAGCGGTGTGCGCGTAGCTCGATTTGCCCGACCTAAACTTTCTTAGCGAACCAGCCCTGTTTTGATCATGAGTGGCTAGCAAGTGTTATCAGCCGAAGTCATCCCGCAGAATCTATAAAAGTTTCTCTGCGTGACCCGTACCAACGCTGTGCAAGTATGTCTTAGTTATGCAGTTGCGGACTTGGCAGTATGAAAAGGCTTGTCACATCTACGACGCAAACACAGAATAAGAAAGCTGGATTAGACTGAACGACTGCAACATTTCCGATATCAGTGGTGAGCACTGTCAAGCATGTGATAGCAGTGGCAAAACAACAGTCTCTTATCTCGATGATGCAACCTAAAATATAAAATATGGGGGAAGATCAAGCCATCAAGGCCGTGAGCACCTGGGTATCGTTTCATCAAAACCAAAACAAGAAATCATCACAACGGACGCACAGCGTACGCCAGCCCCTCACACTCTCGTCCTTCTCTACCCAGACCCAAGGCCCGGCAAACCAGCACCAGTCCCGATTTGCATTGCCCCATTCATACCTTTCGCTGGCTGCACTGTCGGTACGTTGCCCATGCCCTGATTCACTGCATCCTGACTCGCAAGGCCTAGCCCACTCTTCTGCATTACAAACATGGCAGCCTGCGTCGCATTCTGACTGTACGTGAGATGGGCCAGCGTGATGATGTCTCCTCCCTTGGCGCAAATATCGTCTTCCGCACTGCAGAAACTTATTGTTCTCGCGCCGTCCACGCCGGTGACAGCTGTCCCGTTCCTTGGGTCACCGAAAAGTACCACACTCGACACGCGGGAGTTGATGGCAGTCGCCCTGTCGGCGAAGGGCGCTGCGGTATTATTGGCGCCGGAAAGGGAGGTGCCGTTATTTATGTACTGCATGGCGTTATGGAGGACTTGAGCGCCTTGACTGTAACCGGCCAGGACAATCTTGGTATTAGGACAAGCTGCGGCGGTCTTGTTGACCATCAATGCCATAACGCCTGAGCCAAATACAGAGCCTCCAGCAAGGAAGCCTGGAATGGAAGCAGGATAAGGGATTCCCTGGACTGCGAGGGTGGTAGAGCCGTTGATATAATTCCGCAGCGCAGTGAAGAATGGCGGACCAGCGAAAAGGCCTACGTTGCCTGTTGACAGTTCTGTCAGCCTCTTCCACATCCTAGCTGTCCTCGAAATACCCCAAACCTACCAATTTCTGCAGTCCCCCGCGCAAATAGCACCGCCATTCCTGGGCAGGTGGCATTGGCACCAACGGCTCCGACCGTGTTATTAGTCACGGATGCTGCGTCGTCTTCCGCTTCACCGTTCAAGTCTACGCCCAACAAGTCCACCAAATCATTCTCATTGGTAGCGTTTTCGAGTTGCTGGACCGCCGACACAAAGGTCGTTATGAGCGAAGTCGCGTCGCTGATGGCTTCGGCCACAGTGGCGCCAAAATCTCCCGATGCGGCGGCGCCAAGCAGGTCGGACAGACCTCTCTCTTCATTCTGGACAGGTACCAGGTCGGTAGGTTGGGCGAGGCCAGGGCATACGGAGAGCAAAATTGAGGAAATGATGAGCCACGGTGCCCTATTTGAGGCCTTCATCGCAGCGATGTCGTATCGATGCTTTGGTCTGCGGAGTTAAGGTACCAAGCATATGGGCGCACCCCAGGTCTTAGGTCTTTGTGATATTCTGGATCACTACTTCTCAAAAAAAGAAAGAAAGCCGTTAGAAAATCCAAGTTACACTCGAGGAGCTTCAGGGCGGTCATGACGATTGTATTGCGGGGCAGTGCAATCTGTGTCGCGAATGCTCAAACTGTAGTGTGAATCAGCACACTGCCGAAAGATGCGTCCACTATTCAGCGCTCCCAAGCTGGTGGCAATTTGCAACGAATGATATCGAATGATATGCGATGCTCGCAAGTTTACCTCAAAAGATCTAGCGTGGGAGTTTCGTCCCAGTATTAGAGTTTCATACTGCGATGCGGGCGGCTATTTGCCCTTGGAGTAGCGTTTCAAATCACAACCTCAAAGAACTTTCTATGCCAAGACTCAGGTTTCAATGCCCCTACATGGAGCAGCGTGGATCTCGTAGCCCCCGTTCGGTTGCACGAGATCAGTTTCGAAGATCATCGGGGAATAATTCAGGGTTTCCCCAGCCATTGGAACCGAAGGCGCAAAGCTGCGCACCCGTCTTGCGATGGGTGAGGGCGATGACTGCCCTATGTACAGCTCACATGTAGTCAGTCACTGTAGAGCTGACTACCTAGGTACTTTGGTCTTCAAGTGCAGCACCAAAGAGTGATCCCAAGGGGCCGGAACTGAATGGAGATGCCCAAGGAAATGAGGTCGTTCACGGCAATAGAAATGGACTTGGATTCCCTCGTTATAATGATGCCATACGGTATAATAGGTGCCACACGAATGCAAACGCCCGCCACCCAGCCCATCTACGCAAACGCCAGGCTCTGCATCACCACTTCACCTAAAAGCATTCTTGACCTCCATCCGTGGCCACTCTACTAGAACCTCCCCGCCGTACAAGTCAGCCACGATTCTGCCCACCCTTGCCTCCACCTCACCGTAATAGCCCTCGCATGCGCGGGTAATCATGCTCGCAAGCCCTGCATTCTCATCAAAATGCTTCTCGATACGCTTGCGCAGCGCCTCGATTCCCTTGCGCACCTCACGGGCATCGTAATGCAGCAGCACCTTATCGAAGGTCGCCTTGTTGTTAGATGGCTGCATAGCGATGGCCTGTGGAGTCTTGCCTGTATTCAGCTGGCCCTCAATGTTCTCAATCTGATCCAGCAACTTGCCGAGCGGCCGCCGCATAACTGAGTCGAGGTAACGAGCTATGTGCTCATCGAGCTCGCTCTGCGCGGCGGATTTCCACCTCTCGAGCGTGTCGAGGCCGTGTGTGTCGACTTCTTCGATATAGTGATTCATATTCTCAATCAAAAGGATGTGGTAATTGAGTGCCTCTTTGTCTTCAGGATCGGCCCCTGCTCCTGCAGTTGCAACGCCGACCGCAGGGTTTTCGCGTGCGATGACCTTGAGCGAGTCAAACATAGATTTGAGTATGCGATCGTACTCGCGGTCGACGGTGCGGCGGACGTTGAGATTAGGATCGATGCCTATGAGCATGTTTTCCACGGCCATGCTGAAGGTCGGGAACACCCTCATGAAGGAAATGACGCCCTTGCGTTTGTTGATCTTGACTTTGGTATCTTCGATAGCGCGGATTTGTTCCTCCGTAAATCTCTTGAACTTGACCGCCAAACTACTGTGAACCTTTTGCAGGACGTTATTCAGAAACTCTTGATTTGTCTGCACGATATCGGCAAGCTTCCGCTCAAGACTAGCCATGACACCAACGCCTTGCCTGTATACATGTTAGCGAAGCACTACCTGGCAACGAGCTAAGACTTACAATGGGCTTTGCGCCAGGACCCAATCAACCAGGTTCGCAAGGTCTTTTTCGAGGAAGGGAAATATTACTTCCATAGATCGCGTGACTCTCCGTGCCAAGTCCCGGTCCGGCTCCATAAGACGATGCCTCTTAAGATCATTGCCTCGCCGAGCGGCAGGTGGAATAGCTGCAACGGCGTCGGGGAAGTCGAGTTGCTCAAGCGTCGTGGCATGGAAAAAATCGATGATAAAGTTTTGCTCCATCTCCACCAGGGGAAGCAAGTCGTCAAGTACGCTTGCAAACACCTCATAAGGTAAGCTCCGTGACAGATCGATTGCACTCTTGCTTGCGTCTTTATTGCCTTCTCCCAAGGGCGAACGGATTCTGGCAAGCGTCTGGCTTCGTTTGACGGTGAGCTTCCTAGCAGCCATGGCGATACCTTTGCCTTCGCCTTCCTCTTTCTTCTCCTGCTCCGTACTGAAAAGAAGAGCTTCCTCGCCGGCCGTCTTACGGGCATTCCTCCTCCACGAGTCCAAGGCGTCTCGGAACTCCATTTTGTACGTTGGGTGACTCGCATCCTGATACTCCTGAATCAACCGGTTCCAATTTTCCAAATCCACGTCGCGAGCGTAGAGCATCAGCGGATCATATTTCCAAAGTATATCTCGACCAGCATCGTGGTTGTGTGGGTCGGTCTTCTTGTGAAGTCCGCTCTTCAAGGCTTTCCTAACTTCCTCATATGCCAGCGAAAACTCTCTTGCCATGAATTCAACCAGCCGCTGCATGAACATTGCGCTTTCGCGCATGTACATCTGTTTCTTTTCCTGTACGATGCGCATCTTGACATAGTCGCCGTTGAAGTCAATAGCTTGTTCGCTGCTGGTCAATCCGGACTTCTCGTCGTCCCCACTTCCCATCTGGGGGTCGATCTTGAGCATGGCCTTGTATAGCATCACAAGAGTTGTTTCGGCCTCTTCGACGCCATCCACACTGTCCAAAGGCGCCAGAGAAAGAGCCTGTAGGTCGTTCGCGGTGATTGCGCATGTTTCCAAAAGAGATTCTAGCTCCTTCTTGAGCAGCTTCTGGTTGGCAGCTTGAACTTGCAAACCTTGACCTTGGGCTTCGATGTACGCGATATCGTCTTGAAGAGTCTGTGAAGTGTTAGATCTTGAGGTGCACACAGACCCGTCTCAGGACGACCTACCGATAGCTCGACGCCATAGAGGGTCAGCAAATTGTCGAGCTCCTCGCATTCTTCGATCGCAGTATCTATGCCTTTCTTGATGCCATCCACGCGTTCATCCTCCTCTTCGAAGCGCGCCAACCAGCCTCCCGCCTGAGCCTTGTTCAATTCGCGATCCAGATCGACTTTCATATCATCAAAGTTGAGTGACCGCATCTTGTCACCAGGTACCCAAGAGAAGAAGTCAAGCCACTCTGTGAACTGAACTGTCTTGGTGTCTAGTATTGACGGTTCGACGCCCAGGGTAGTCAAGTACTTCAAATCATTGCCTACCAACATAGATCTCTTTCGTTCGTCTTGAGGCTCCGGCTGAGGAACTTTTTTGGATTCGGGCTTAGCGGCCTCCACGCTCGCTTCCGCAGGCATGTCTGGTTTTCCATCTGGCTTAGACACTTTCACTTCTGGCAATTCAGGCGTCTGAGGTTGGGATTCTTGCTTCTTCTCTGGCTCCGGCCGTCGAGGTGCTGGTACAACCGCGGTGATGCCATCCGGTCCGTTAGCTTGCGTTGATTGCGCAGCTTTTAGTAATTTCTCTCCTGCGCCTCCAGCACGTGGTTTGAAAGCTTTAGCCGCAGCCGCCGTCTTCCATAAGGCCGCGGCCAAATCGTTCTTCCCTTTCTTTGCTCTGATCATCGGACCCAACCCTGGACGCTCGTCTTCTTCGGGAGAAATCGGAGAACCCACCGATGTCTCAGGTGTTGCCGAGGCGGAGACAGGTACCGTAGGGCTGTCGTTATCTGTGCCATTCTCAGGGACAGGGAGCGCAGGTGCGGTATCGAGTCGCGGCGGAGGGTTAGCCGGTGTAGCAGCAGGCTCGACCATAGGCGGAGAGGCTTCGAACAATTGGGCTCGTGGATTCGGCTTTCTTGGAGACATGCGTTCAATACTCCTGGGTGGCGGCGCCACGGGGGAGTTCGGCGCTGTACGATCTTGAGGTGGTCCTCGAGATGGGTCCCTCCGGGCAGCCATATTACTAAGAGGAGCAGGTACCAAATCCTCATCAGGAGGTGCACCAGTGGGCCTTGAAGGATCCATAGGAGGACGTTTCCTCTCGGGCGGCGTGGAAGAAGTTGGAGTGGGGACGAAAGCAGGTGCGAGGCCAGACGGAGGAGGTTCTGGTGCATTGGCAACGCCAGGGTTTATTCCATTAGGCCGCCCTCTAGATCTTGGTCGTAGACCCTCATCTCCGCTTCTATAAGCGTTAAATGAGTCCTGGCTCTTGTTGTTGCTTCCCAGCCGCTGTCTCAAGGCAGGATCCTGTTTGAACATCGCATCTTGAGGCGTTCGCATATTCCTGGTCGAATCGAAACTTGGAGCAAGACTGGCTGGAGAAGAGGTGCCATTTGGCATGGGGCTTCGTGATGGGGTGCGGGAGTATTCTCGACCAGACATGCTGCCGCCATCATAGCCACCTGCTGAACCAACTGCCTGTGCAGAAGCTGGTGGTTCGGGGAGAGGCGGACGGCGCGGCGAGGGGGGCGGCGCGGTTCTTACAGCGGGAGAGGCAGGTGGCTGGCCTGGCGACGGCGTGACGAGGGTGGTCGGGGTAGGCTGGCCAGATGGAGCTCGTCTCGTGGCTCCGCCCAAGACTTGATCGAGCTCGCGTTGGTCGAAGTTGGAAAGGGCAGGGACACGGCCGCCCGTGTATTTCCCATAGATCTTGATCAAGCTCGCAATGAAGAACTTCTTCTCCCTGTCGGTCTGCGCTTCCCAGTAGTAGGGTTTGCCCATGGTGACGACAAAGCCAATGTCGCCAGCCCATGCGCGGAAGTCAGGGGAGACATTTGGGCCCGTGAACGATTCGATTGCGGATAAATCATCGAGATTCCACGTCTTGCCGATGGAGAAAGTACCGTTCATATTCTCCTTGGTCTTGTGCACGCGCACGCGGCCCGATTTCCTGACAGCAACGATGATGACACGGGGCTTCTCGGTCTGTGGTGTCCTCGTTTGGGTCGGTGGGGGGCTCGTCGGATGGGTAGAGAACTCGAGGATTCGGAGATGCGTTATATACGTTTCCAGAACTGTACATGCTAGATCAGTAAATGAGCTCCAGAGCTAAGCTCCAGAGACGGCGAAAGAATGGGAGAGTGTCTGACCGGAGCCATCTTCATCTCTTTTGCTGAAACAGCTCTCGATAATCCGTCGCTTCTCATCCTCGAACCGCTCCGCGCGGCTCATGCCCGCGGACGACATTATCGAAATCAATTGCCGCGCATCTGGTATCGGGCTCAATGAGGAAATCGTAGATTGAAGAAATCGAACAGAATCCGTAGGGGAGGTCGACGAGCGGTCGGAAGAATTGTGTCGGAGTTTGGTGATGTCGCAGCTGGGTTCATCAGCCACTGTTCCATTTGGGTACGCCTCTGCATCTGCACCCCGTCTCCACCTCACTGGCATGCTCTGGTAATGAGATACCCAATTTGTTTAGCGTCTAGATTTACCCTCCAATTTAGCGTCAACGTCATCCCACCCTTCCAGAATCTCAACCACACACACAGAGTATTTTATATATATATATATTTAAAATAGTCACATAATTTTCAATGTTCCCTGAATTCGACGGCAAGTTTGCCTTCCCTCTATGGTGTTTTCTTATCCAACATTTTGTAGCATTTTCTATCGTCGCTTTGTCCCTTCGCACAGTCCTTACCTAGTCCAGGGCTTGAACCCCAGGAAGCTCCCAAAACTTTATGTTGAGTAGGTACCAGTCCACTTAGGTAGCATAAAATGCCATACTCGATATCAGACTTACATTTGATGTAAGATTGTCCGTCTATTACATATTCAGATTGCCGGATGACGAGTGATTCTATGTTTTCGAGATCAAGACAGAGGGAGAAATACGACCGTCCCTTTGATCTTCCGTACAAGCTCAATCTAAATCGAGATGAGCTGTCTTCAATTTCAAATGTTCATTTTGTGACAGACTATTGGTCGTTTCAATATATTGCCATGATTTGCATGACATATATCAAGTAGGTCATGAGCCCCATCATCACTATGCAGCACCCTTTTCTCTTTTCAACCATACCAATCAACAAAGTCACGACTCACCATATCAAGCTCGATCTCTTGACCCCGTCTGTGCCAGAAAGAACACCCGCCATCTAATTTTACAACGGCGTTCTGCACAGAGGACAGATCATTGCCTGTGATACGGAAGTTCGGGCTGTGCGCGAGTAGCTTCTCGGTTGTGTGAATGCCTGCGCCATATTTTGAGTTCCGTGATCCCATTTTGCGTAGAACACAAGAGACGCCAGTAGCTTCCCGAAGTACTCTAGGCGGTCATTTGCATTCAACAGCCCAGATTATGTAATTCTCTGCGATTGCATTGTCCGGCTTCTTGAGGCGGACTTCAAATTGTTGTTTTTCCCCACTGGCTCCCACGCTTTTATGGTCTCGCACCGAGGTCTTTGACCGTGCCACTGCATAGACACAAACAGTCACGCCAGAGAGCTTCGTCGAGAGTTGATGTAAGCTTCATGTCGATCTCGGGTGACCCGTGAAAGTTTGCGGCCGGTACGACCTCCGCAAGCACTAATACCTGCAGTCTGTAGGCGGTCAACTCTACTAACCCATTCGTCATGGGCTTGAAATCGCTAGATTTCCAAGTTAGCTGCTTCTGCGTGTACTCAAATTAGTCCGAAAAGTCCCTGAGAAGTTGAAAAGTGATCAGGCTCGGTGTTCCCAAGTACCAAGATTTACTCAGTCTAGTTATGCTAGACCTTGAAAAATTTCTGTCCTTTGAACAGATCCTCTTCGCTTAGAAATGGGTGGCTCCAGTGCCCCAGTAGCATAGTTGGAACCCCTGGGCTGTGAAGGCTCGTCACTGTTCAACTCTCATGATCATTGTGTGGTCAACTTGTTGTTATCCATGGCCAATACGTATGTTGCCTCGGGGCTAGTTCGAAATGGAGAATGTTTCAGCATTGATAAACCAGCTCAGGTCTGCCCGTCTCTTCAAGAGTGACGACGGTAAGCAACGTAGTAAACCTCCCGTGCCATGAAGTAAGAATGGTGGTGTACAGGTTAGTAACGTCCCAGATTGGACCTCGAGATAATACCGTGACCTGAGCATCCAAGAGCCGGTTAGTTCATCATTGTCCGAATTACAAGCAACACAGGGCTCATCTTGATGACGATGTCATTGGTCGCCATTTTGTGAAATGCCGCGCCAAGGCGCCTTTACCTGACTTCCGGGAAAAATTATGGTAGGACCTTTACCATTGGCAATGGTTGATCTGGGTAAGTAAAAGGAGAAAGGCGACATTGTTGTGTGATCCCATTGCACGAAAAGAGGTTCAACAGCCTGACGCCTGTATGGTACCGTAGCGGGCCGGGCCCCTGTCAGCCACAGGCTAATGCACGATCGTGTGGGGATGGCAGCCTGGTGGGGTGGAGGCGCCTTGGGACGGTAGATGGCGGGGTTGTGCCTGTTATGTAGTATAGTCTGGCGCGAAAGTCTTCCCGCGGATAGCTTCGAAAATTTATTCTACCCCTCCTACCCATTTATTTAGCATACAATAGCATATCTTCTTCCACGCCTTCACCTGCTGGTTCTCTTGCTATATCACTCACAACCCTTCCTGCGCATCGACTCTAAATCTGTTAGCACGCATAGCCGCTGTAGTCGGCTGAGACATCGTCAACCCCCGCCCCTCTGCAGTCACCCGCGTACACCGCGACCCCACCGTCAAGATGGCCGAGAAGCTCTACGTCACTTACAACGATGTGCGTGTCTTTCCTTCTTTCCGATATATCTCACGATTTGAGATCTGAACCATTCAAAAACCAACAGCCTTTGTTTGTGTTGCATTTATTGCCCGTCCAGTGGTTGTCATGTTTTCCGCTGATCCAGTTTTCACACCCAGGTCCACAAGCTCTGTCAAGAGTCGGCCGAGTACATCCTCAACAACCATCAACCTCAGCTAATGATCGCCATCGGCGGCGGTGGTTATGTACCCGCCAGGATCCTGCGTTCCTTTCTCAAGAAGCCTGGCATGCCCAACATTCCCATTCAGGCCATAGGCCTGTCGCTCTACGAGCAGCTGGCTACCGACAACGTTGTCGAGGAGCCCGGAAAGAAGGTCACTCGCACTCAGTGGCTCGATCTCACCAGCCTTGGCGAAATGAAGAACCTCATAGGAAAGAAAATCCTGATTGTTGATGAGGTCGACGATACGCGGACCACCCTCGAGTACGCAGTGAAAGAGCTAGAGAAGGATGTTGAGGCCGCAAGGCAGAAGCTCGGTGTCGAGGGAAAGACCGAGTTCAGCATCTTCGTACTCCACGTAAGTATAGACCAACAGGCGAGAAGGGCTGGATAAGGCTGATATCCTGTGAACAAAACAGAACAAGGACAAGCCAAAGAAGGGAACTCTGCCCAAGGATATGATGGACGAGGGCCGCTATATGGCCGCCCGTACCGTCGGCGATGAGTGGATCTGCTATCCCTGGGAGGCTTCCGACATCGAAGAGCACGATGAGCTGGCACGACAAATGAAGAGCAGACAAGCCAATGGCAGGGCATGATCGCAGTCTTCGCGACAAAACTGCATGAGATGTCTCGGGTGCCCACCGAATCTCCTGTCGGCAGCCGAGTGTTTGCAGCGGTACCACCAGCGTAGTGCCCCCCGTCTGGTCTTTGGGCCGCAAATATGGACGGCTCCTCCAAATTCGGTCAGATCATCAGATTCGACTTGCCGTACTTGATTTCGACGGAAAACGCATAGCAATCGGGAGTTAGGGTTACAAAGCTGATGAAACATCAACAAAGAGTCGAAAAGGCCACTCGAGGGTCCCTCTCTGGTACGGCAAAGCCAGCACCTTGTAATGCGGTCGAAGCAGAGACTCTGATAAGATCGTATTCCTCGCGATCTGCATTCTTCTTTACATTCTTGTGATACGCACCGTCAAGTAGCAATGCAGGAGCCAAGTGCAATAAAGATGATGCAGCCGAAATGGAAGGATCTGAGATGCAATGGCCGCCGTATAACACAAGATATGGCTCGACATGAGCGCAATGAGCACGTGCGATAGCCAAATTGATTAAGCCTTTCGATTACTTCACCTGCACATTGCCATATGTCCGGTCCAATTGGCCCAGAGCCCCTGCTTCGATATAGGCCCCAATGCTGACGGGCAGCGACTGCGAAATCAACTTTATCTCAAAGCTCGAAATGCAAAACCTCTGGCAGTCAAAATTTCTCTCGAACGTGCAAAGAAGCTTCCTGGCGATCTCCCCAAATACGATTTTATGAGAAATTGTTACCTTCAACGGATTGCCTCGATGCTTTCGAATCCACGCCCATGCTCGGCATCCGAGACGCCTCATTGAGCGCCAAAAGGGATTCATCGCTGCTGTGCGTCACATTAGGTTCCAGTCGCCCGCAGTCTCATTCTCATGAATCTCAATGACACTGCTGTGGCCGACTTGCGAATGGTGCGAAGATCGACTTGAAGAGTTACCGAACGGGCCACCCCACTCTGAATTTGTGCAGGGCTTAAGCCACCGGACGAAAAGCCTTGCGCAAGCTGTCAGAGGCTTGATCATATTTCTCACGTCCTCTACTGCGACGACTCAAGCTGGCCAGGTCTTGAGCAAGATGGGTCGCTCAAGTTCGTCGGTTGCGGGCTCGGACCCGGCGATGGTGAAGCAGCTGCGTGGCAATCCATGCCCAGACAACCTCTGGCCAATCTATCGGCGTCGCTGTCATGCATCATGTGCAAGGTTTAACCCAAATGCTAAAGAGTGGCTTCGTTGTATGCGAACCTGGAGCCCAGATTTTACCACGGAGACCGTTTCCCATGCCACAAACGTCAGTCAATGGAAAGCACTGGAGAACAAGGCTGACAAGGGACGCTACGTCCTTCCAGTACTACTGTTCAAAGTGCGAACCCAGACTACCCCATGTGTCTTCCTCCTTGAACTTACCTTGCGCTACCAGCAGCAACATCTTGTTGAAGTCTCTTCATGGGACAGGAGCATGATTGATAAGAAACCAATCATAGAGTGGTTGCTAGAGTGTACGAACAGTGGATCCAAAGTGCAGCAACCTCACGAACGATGTGCGGGCAATTTGAGGATACCAGCGCCCTCATCAGGGCTTCCGCGTGATCGATGCCTCTACTCGTTGCCTGGTGAGCTATGAGGAACTCAATGATTGTCCTGAGTACGTGGCTTTTAGTTATACATGGGCTTCGGTGTCGAACACCTCCCTGCATCTCACCCCAAAGATGCTGGACAAACTCTTCGTCCCTGGTGCTATTAACGGCCCGATCCTTTCGTCGATGCAATGAACCTGTGTCATAGCATCGGTCAGTGTTACCTCTGGAGTGATAAGCTGTGTATCATTCAAGATGATCACATTGAAAAGACCTCACAGATCGAAAAGATGGGCGCCATCTACCACTTGGCCACGTTGACTATTGTGGCCCTCGCCGAAGGAAAGGCCCGGCGCCAGTGCTCACAACTCCGCGTCTATTGAAGTTTTCATATAGCTCTGTCACGGTTTCGTGGCAGCTTCAGCCCACCAAGTTCTTCGATGACAGCAGCGGACGAGCACTGTCCCCTTTTCTTGACAGATTGGTCGATGGCTCAAATTGGGACTCACGTGGCTGGACTTGCTAAGAGAAACGACTTTCGCGGCGCTCTCTTTTCGGGACAAACCAGCACGTCCATACATGCTGTCCTGGACTCATCCAAGAAAGCAGACCAAAAATGTTTTAGTCTGTCTCAACTATCGCGTCCGGTCAGGTAGCTCATTCATTCAAGCGGGAAGTGCTTTTGAGAAAAGTCTCGGACAGGGACGTCATTTGGTCCCCTTTACTTCTTACGCCTAAGCAGTCCGCGATTACTCCAATTGGCAATTGACAGACATTTCAAGCGACAAGCTGGCCGCCTTTAGTGCTTTTGGAGGTCTTGAGGGTGTCGGAAGTCTGGCTTTTGGTCTGCCCAAGCACTTCTTCAGTTGAGCTCTACTTTGGTATCACTTGCAGCCCAGCAATGCAGAGGAACTGGATCGACATTGGCGACCACGTCACCTGCATTTCCTAGTTGGAGCTGGATCTCAGCAAGAGTTGGTGTTTCAAACAACTTGGGTCATGACGCATTCAGACCACAAGATATGGGGACCTTGGTCCGCTTCTACGCCAATACGTCACACATCAAAACAGATGCGGAGCTCACGCTACAGCCAATCAACAGCGACATGCTCTGGTTCGACGACATGATGCTCAATACGAAGACGGATGACGAGAAAGGGAATGTCTACACAAGAATCCTTCATCGCCATCTACTATCGAGTGTGAACTCACGGAGGGCCTGTATCCATAGCCCTTGGGCGCCTATCAAGCACCACAACGTATCCTCGTCATGCGAAGTGGCCGGGCGCCTAGCGAGCACAGTGCCGAGTGCCCTGGTCTTCAACACGACCTGTGCCGAGCTTCGT
Source organism: Gnomoniopsis sp. IMI 355080 (assembly GCA_027946555.1). Classification (NCBI taxonomy): domain Eukaryota; kingdom Fungi; phylum Ascomycota; class Sordariomycetes; order Diaporthales; family Gnomoniaceae; genus Gnomoniopsis; species Gnomoniopsis sp. IMI 355080. The sequence continues at coordinate 114,509 of JAPEVC010000025.1, read as the reverse complement.
TTGTCGTCTTGTTCAATGCCTGAGGCCAGGGCCGACATGGACGGCATGCAGGTGAACATTATCGACACACAAGGTGCGGTCTTGGGATGCAATACCCACTGGTGCCCGGCATGGAGACCGCCACCAAAGCATATCATGGGCTACATCGAAATTATTGTTACTAGACTGTCATTGTCGTCGGCGCATCACTCTTCATGCACTGGCCTCAAGCCTCTCAAGAAAATAAGACTCCCTCCTATAGTGGGCTTCACGTCCTCGTCACCCGGCGGATAGAGAGCGGGTTGCTGAAGCGCGTCGCAGTGGGTATGGTGCGCCAGTCAGAGTGGAACAGGCCGGGCGCAAAGTGGGAGACTGTCGTGCTGGGTTGAGAGGCTGAGGAAAAGAAATTTGACATTCGGCCCGTTCAAGTCTGGATCTGTCGTCGGCCACGGCCCACAATTCGCGGCTGTCCACGGACAGGCACGGCCAGACGCCCGCGGAAATGCCATTCCGGAAATTACGGCCGGCTTTCCGCTCTGGAGCCTCAATATAGGGGCCCATAAATAGGCGTTCATGAGCCCACAATCAGCCTCCTCCTCCTCGACCTGCGGAGCCCCAAGTTGATATGTACGAGGCACCAGGGCCATTGCGAAACTTGGCGGGATCTTGGTCCCGTAGGTTGCCGATGTAAACCGCTACGTGCTCAAGATGAAAGCCCACATTTTTCTCGAGTTCAGGCCACCCTAAGGCTGTGGACTATTGTAAAGTTGTTGCTCAGGCTGCAAGGTTGGAACTTGTCACATCACAGTAACGATAGCTTGATAATGCCGCCTCGCATGTGGACTCTGACATACGCTGAAAAAAATTGCATGATCAAAACTTGTTATATAGAGTTTGTTTTTCCTAGTTTCTGGGGTTCTCTTGACAAGATGTACAACGAAACCCTTCAAGGCACACAATTTCCAACACAATGCTCCTTCAGAACACCGTGATCGATGGGACAACGGTCCAGGTGAACAGCCATGGACACCACCACCGCCAACATCCTGCCACGCCTCGAGAGGAAGTCGTCCTCTGTGCCGTATACCATTTCCCAGAACCTACGGAGGCCATAAGGAGACTCCAGGTCAAATTTCCTCACGTCAGATTCATTTGGCATACTCTGAAAGAACGATGGCCCGTGGTAGATGATGGTGAAATAATCCCAAAAGGTGAGCATGCGTTCATATCCAGGCAGTAGCATTCACGTGATTCCATGTGTACATTTTGTGCTGATAAGCCAACTCGCAGCCGACTATCGAGACGCAACGGTCTATCTGACCTTCACCCACTCGCCTTCGTCCCTTTCGTTCATGCCCAATCTGCGCCTCGTCCAGCTGTTGACCTCTGGTCACGACCACATGCGCAACACGTCTCTCCTCTCAAATCCGTCGATACCAGTCTCTACTTGCTCTGGCGTTTCGGCGAGGTCTATAGCACAGTATGTGGTGCTGTCAATCCTGTCGTGGGCACATCAATACCCAAAAGTCTTCAAAGTCATGAGTGAGAAAAAATGGGCTGGTCCAGGGAACGGTGAAAGGGGATACCCGAAGGCAAATATTCTCGCGGGCAAGAGGGTTGGTATCTGGGGATATGGCAGTATTGGGAGGCAAGGTATGTTTCTCACCGCAGAAAACTTCAACCACGATGGTCATTAATATGCAACACTCAGCCGGCCGTATCCTACACGCGATGGGCATGCATATAATAGCATGCACGTCCAGCGAAAAATCGACTCCCGAGTCGCGTCGTCTCCGCAACGACACAAACCCCTTCAATATAGACGCCTCAATGGGCGACGACGAAGGTCGACTCCCTGTCGAGTGGCACAGCGGCGCCACGAAAGCAGGCCTCGATAAGTTCCTCTCCTCTGACCTCGACATCCTCGCCATCTTCACACCCCTCACTCTTTCCACAAGACACGCCCTCGGAAAAGATCAGTTCGACGTCCTTACCCATAACGGTACCCGCCATCCCTTCTTGGTCAACGTGTCTCGCGGTCCTATCATTGTACAAGATGAGCTTGTAGCGGCGTTGAAGGATGGGCGGCTGTCAGGTGCGGCGTTGGATGTGACAGACCCGGAGCCGCTGCCGGAGGATCACGAAATGTGGAACATGCCGAATGTGAGCATCACGCCGCATATGAGTTGGTGCTTCGAAGAGTATGTTGCGGATTGCCTGGGTGGTGTACTGGAAGAAAATTTGAGGAGATTGGAGACGAACAAACGTCTGGTCAACCAGATACAATAACGATGAGGCTAATTGTACGCACTTAATGAGGGAAACTTTGTGTAGTCAACTTATCCATATCTACGAAGTCATCTGGCCCTATGTACGTAGATACCTAAGTAGATACCTAAGTAGATTCGACCCACAGGAGCCGAGCTGTAGCCTTGGAATACATGAGCTGAGCTATAGCTTTGATGATGCATTAGTCCAAGGAGATCATGAAAGGCGTGGTTCTGGATATCCTAACTAGCAACTCCCTGAAACTGCTCTCTAAGATGCTGTTGGAAAGCTGTGTCGCGCTGAGCCTGAGGGACGACTGTCACCCCTGGATATCGGGAACCGCGTGGGCGAGCATCTGGGCTCTCCATGCTGTTTTCTTGGCTTGGGGGTCCGGTCCCATTTCTGCCAGAGAATATCTGGTTGGCGTTGGGTTGAACTTTAAAAGCCCAGGAGATGACATGGCATCCTCCACAGTATTCAAAGGTGTTGTTGGGCGTGGTCCGGCGCAAGTGGGAGCCGTCATGGCGTCTTGTCGCGCAGATAACCAGGGCAAGGCACCGTCTGTCTGGTGTTGACTTTTTTTTGTGCCGGCACGAGCGTCACGGACTGTGCTTTTTTCCATTTGTTTTTCTGCGGTCATCTTCCGAACAAGATCTTCTGGTATCCACTGTATTGCTGTTAAGCTACACGAGTAGGTGACTTGTACTAAGTTGGGAACCTGGGCAGTGTTTAAATGGTGGATGTTGAGGTTTCTTCAGCTGCCTTGGTATGCTATATTCTGAGATTAAGTAAGGTGTAGAATTCAACGCAGACGAGAAGTGAGATGGGCAAGACTATAGGATAGTTGAAGAGCATAAGTGGGAAAACTATAAAGGAGTAAATCATATGGAAACCAAATGTAAGAATAGCAAAGGCTATACAACGACAACGTAAAGAGAAAATCTTAAGTTACGAGGAAAGAGCTTTATGGATCGGGTTATCCACTTGGTCGATGCGAGTGTTCTGTTGGGAAGGGAGAAAGAGATAATGAAGACGGCGAGAATGATGACCGTGTCTCGTATTAGGGTGGTAATGCAACAGAAAAGTTATAACTTGGGTTGCTATCTATCTTTGTCTCTCTCTTAGCTCACAAGCACGTTAAGACATAAAGACGGGAAAAATGGAATCGCCCGAGAGGTTCTATCGTTGGAATACGTATCAGGTGATGATCAACAGCTGATGGCGGACATTTGAGATCCGTATCTCGATGAGAAGCAAGCGTTCTCCTGGCATGAAGCCAATATTAGACAAATATCGACAATATCTGGCCGAGGGAAACGGGGTACGAGCGGACGAACACGCTAGTATAAGTCTTGTGATCTTCGAATGGGCATTGTATGGAGCAGGGGAGAACTGTTTTGCTTTGACTGAAACGGCTGCCAGGCTCATCATGGATGCTGCAGCCGGATGTTGCCCGTGTCGCAATGTTCACTCACAAGCATGGCGTTGCCCCATAATCAGCACGATATTCAATAAATTTCATATGGCTTACGGAGCCTTCAAGATGCTGAAACGTTGACATGCCACAAAAGCTGTGGGAAGCAAAAGGACAGGTGATTTCCATGCTAGGAGATGACACCTGACCATAGCATAGTCCAGGCTCATGCTGGAGTTGGTTGGCAATGACTGTGGCAAGGAGAGTTTAGGGGGTCATGTACTCCGTCCCGGGAGGATCTACGTGCTTACTTAGAGAGGGAGAGGTTTTGCAAAAATGTGCTAAGGGTGTGAGAATGATGGCAGGAAGGTATACAATTCAACAGCAGAGAAGGTAAAGCAGAACCAAAGAGACGACTGATCTGGGTGTGTGCCACTTGTTCAAAAGTCACCCATCGAGCTCCTCTACACACGAAGAAGCGCACAAGCCAGCAGCTACCATGTATGATTTTTGCTGGCTGGAGAGGTACCTCTCTTCAAGGAGTGGCACGAACAGCATGCCTACCTTATGACCCCAATGCTCCAAATGTCTATGAGAGGCAAGGGAAGTGATGCAGCTCGCTGGTCAATGGTAGGGACCAAGACCACCCTCACCAAGACCAAGTAAAATTAACAACGACATAGCGAACTCCACTCAAATGTTTACATAGGTTGGTAGGCAGGCTCTATGGCCCAGCATGGACATGGAATTATGGCTAGCAAATCAAGAGCATGGACATACGAAATGATAACAAACAACATACCTCAACTATCACGACGGTGATGCACAAGTTATGAGGATGTCATGCCGTCCATGGTCCATCAATCAAGATCCGGTTCGATGCTTGAGAGACTTGTGATTTGACCCATCAAGGAAATTGATTCTCTGCATAACTGGTCTTGCCTTTCTTTTTTTTAAAAAAGAAAAAATTCTCTTTTCCCTTTATTGGTGGCCCTATCCCTTCTGGTTGTTCTGACCCGCAGGATTACATCGATACGTCAGGGTTTAGTTGGCCGTTGACGTGATCAAAGATGGATTCCCGCTAAGCATATCCGCTGAGCATATCCGCAAAGCCATAACCGTGGGCGGACGTCTCTCTGCAGCCTTCATCGACACGGACATCCTCCTATCAGAACTCGGACCTAGGTACGAATAGCTTTGTTAAGTACGTTTTGTGTGAAGGGACATATACTCACACTGTACAGTGTTCGCCCATATCCAATCCTGAATTCGGCGCTTTCTACTTTCCAACTTCCACTCACTTCAATAGAATCACCTTCAACGAGATCCACAGCGCTATTGTTAGTTCGCGGTCAAGGGATTGCGAGAAGCAGAACAGCAGGAAAGCAAAATAAAGACAACCACGAAAAGGGGCTTCGAAATCAATGCACGTATATCTATGGGTATCAACACGTGCTAAAACTTCAACCCCCAGAAGTGCCTTCACGCATATGCTTTTCCTTGAGTTTTTTCTCCTGCTTCATGAATTCTCGAATACCAACAGGCACGTTCTTGTAAAGCTCCTCGTCCCAAAAGTCTTTAGTGATTTTGCCAGAGGGCTGTGATTTAGGCACTGCTCCCACATCCCAGTTCGTCTCTGAGCCACCTCCGTCGTCATCCATGCTGATAACGGTATGATCCACTCGTGGTTCTTTTTGGGGTAATGCGGATGCGTCCGTCTTGCCAGCCGCGCTCCTCCTCTCCACCTCGGCATTGGCCAATGCCCACTCCTCCATCTCGTCTCGAAACCGGTCCCACACGCAATTGACACAGCCACTCATGCAACAATTGTCTGGCTCTTGAGGCTTCGGCGGCACCAATACCCCGGCAACCAATTTGCTCTTGCTCCGAATCTGTGCGAGGCGCTCGGCGCGTTCGGCGGGGCCGGCGAGGCGTGACCCGAAGATTACTTTTGCTTTCTCTTGAGTACTGGTGTTCGTCGGGGGCGGGGTAGGGACGGGCGGCGATGTCTCGGCCGAAGCAGTAGAGACCGACACCGCCGCGCGCGCATCGGGAGAGGAGGGGCTTACCGTGGACTTGGCCGCGGCCTCCTTCGCCGTGGCTTTAAGGCTGGCGGCGGCCGAGGCTGTCGGCGCGGACCCAGCGGTGGCAGTTGCGGCAGGGTCAGTCTTTGCCTTGGGCTTGCGGCCGCGCTTGGCGGGTGCGGCGTCCGAGGCTTCTGCTTGCTGTTGCAGGTTCTCTTTGACGGAGCTGGCGGGCTCTTCGGGCTTGACGTCGGGGATGGGTTGTTGATTGTTGAGAATGGCCTCGTAGAAGGCTCCCATGGGCATCGCTTGCTCGCGCGAGGGCTCCAGTGGGCCGCTAGGAGTTGGGTTCTTGGTGGGAATGGTGGCGTAGGTGCGCATCATGGGACGTGCGGCGACGAAAGACCGCAGAGGCCGCGCGAGGGTTCGCACGGTGGAAGACATTCTTCTGCTGTACTCAATGGAGTTCGCACAGGGTTTGAGTAGTGTTATCGCGATGGCATTGAGCGGCGAGAGAGAGGACGAGAGCGCTGTGGTGATCGAGGTTGTGGGTGTCGCCAAAGGATGACGTCGGAACAAGGATTTAGAAAAAAAAACTGGAGTCGGGATTAGGCTGTGCGCAGATTGGCTCGATAGACGATCCCGGACTCTGCCACTGCTCGGACATCGGGTCAATCCGGGCGCTGGTATGGAGAACAAACAAAGCCTTGGACTCAGGTTGTGTGAGGGCAGTTCTCTTCTACAAAATCACGCTCTTGGCTTGCACGCAGTACCTGAGGGTTTATCTGAAATACCCATTTACAAAAAGAAGAAGGAGAACAGGAGAGATTATCAATCGAAGTACAATGAGTTTTACGAGCTTGATCGTCTGCTCTGATGGTCACACCAACATGAATACGAGTCAATATCGAGAAAGACCCTTAGCGGTGGTTGACGGCTTCAAAGACCTGTCACAGGCTCCAAAATACACACAAAGGCCTTCAATTCCTCGTTAGCGCACCTGTTTGTGTGCTACAGAAGCCCTTCTCTGTTTCACTGCAATGATGATGAGTGTACTTACCTAGATACCTGACCAGCTCTTGCGGATCTGACGTGCCCATGTATCGAGAGATCTTGATAGCAAGTTAGGACGGTCACTAGGCTGGCTTTTCGTCTCAGCAGCATAGGTACCGAAAGATGGCAGCTACGAATAAACCCTCACTTAGCAAACAGGACCTGTGAATGTCTTGGTACTGCTACTAGGTACGTACTAACTAGTTGATGCCTGCCAGGCCTCAGTCCCCTGTCCCTGGTCGCAAGCATAGATCGCCTAATCCCTGCACGCCAAGTACACGGAGCAGGTGTTCACCAAGACGCGTCGAACCTCGACAGCGTACGGGAGGTTAACTGTACGCGCCGCAACAATCTCGTTCCGAGAAATCTAGCTTCAATTGATTGAATGCTGCAACAACCATGACCTGACGTGTGCTCGATACTCTCCAGCAATGGACAATTCGGCCCCAAAGAGGCGTAAGACGTCTCCAACAGGCTCCGTGCCCGTCGAGTCTACAACACCTCCCGACCTACCACCACAACAACAAGCGCAACAACCGCGGGAGCCTCAGTCTTCGCCATCGCGGTCTCCCACGCGGCCCTCATTCGTCTCACCCACAAGGTCGAGTCTCGCTCGACATAATCCGGAGATTCTCTCACGAAGAAGGGAGACCTCGGCACAAATACCAGACGATCTTCCTGCTTCGGAACCCAATGAAGATGCCAACGTCGGCGCTGCCTTGACCGCGCAGCTTGAGCATCACTCGGAAGGAGATGGCGGCACGCCTTCTCCAGTAGCCTCGGACTTGCTTCGGTCGCCCTCTGGGAGAGTTGGCGGCAGCACACTCGGCGCACAACCTGCCCGTCGCACACCTACGCGACCACAGCCTCGGCCTCTTCCCCCGCCCGGACCAGAAGAGGAGGACATTGTAGCCAATCCTTTTGGGGGACGAGGTCTACACAGATCACCGCTGAATACTGGTGTTCTTCCGGCCGTCGTCTACGAAGAGCCTGAGCTACCGCCCACGCCCGAGCATCCCGACCCAGTGCTAAGCACGCCGCCCTCGGGCATCCATAATACTCCTTCTAAACGACGGCGAGATCCGAACGAGAGAGAGGCTGTGCGCCAGCAAAGTTCCCCATCGAAACACCCCCTCTCACAGGAGGTCATAGAGCCGTCGAACCCTCCACAGAAGGAGTCGCAAAAGGCGAGAGGGAAGCGACGCGCAAGTCCGACTAAAATTACTGGGCGGGTCGTGATTTTACCAGAGAGGTCAAAAGAAAAGGAAACATCGGTACCACCTAAAACCCCGAGTGAATTTGCGCCTGGCACTCATCCGCGGCGCAGTATTCGATTACGGGGTCCAACTTGGGAAAAGGAGCAGGAGCGAAACAGTCTATTGAAGGAGGTTGCACAGCTGGAGGCCGACTTGAAATTGGTAAAGAGCGGGAACCAAAATGCTGCGCAAGGATCTCCACTTGTCGACAAGGGCGCTGTGCTAGATGTTTTGCGCCGACATCTTGTCCCCGCTGAAAAGGAACCGAAACGCGATGCGAACGCGGAATGGCTCGATACAGTCATGAATCCCATCGCAATGCTGGGTTTTAACGGCTTCCCGAGGCTCAACTTACCTTCCGCAATCCCACAACAAGACGCCGGAGACGAGGCAGAGCCACCGATCATCTCCCACCATCCAATTCTCATGAATGCCTCCGAGGAACTCCCTTACCTCCAGATGTTCACTCCGCTTACATATACGTCCGCTATGACGACAATCACGCCCTCAGATGATGAACCAAGTCAACCCACTCTACAAAAACACATCATAACCGTCCGCTCCGCTAGCCCACCAGGCTTGTTTACTGCCAAGATGGAGATGATAGTCAACTCGCGTAAACAGACCATCTCCTCCCTTACCGTCCCTCGTCTCGATCCCGCCGCCGCCCCCGAACTTCAACCTTTTGTAGAATCCATTACATCCACTAAAGCGCAATACCATCCTGTGCTGACCCGCAACGTCAATCTTCTCTGCTGGGCGATGGGCGAGTGGTACGGCATTGCCCTCCAGAGAGCAAAGTTCTGGGTTGCACTGGAGAGGTGTTTGGACAGTAAGGACGGACTAGTGGAGATTGTGCTGGCAATGCGATCAAAGAAGAAACGCAAGCGCAGGCGACAGGACCAACCTGGGGAAGCGGACAGCGGAATAGGGGAGACTTTCACAGCTGGCTCGGAGGGGGATCCAGAGCTCTCGAATAAGAGCAGGCTCTTGCCCCACATGGGGAGAACCAGTATGGACTTTCAGATTCCGTACCTAAACGGTGATGGCACCGCGGAATTATCCGACCTAAGGGTAAAGTGGACAATGGAGTTCGACTGGGCGGGTGAGGCGAGGAGTAGGATGGGGGTGGAGCTCGGTGTTCCGGGCAGATGTAAGTGCCTTGTCCGCCAGCTTCGGCTGAATACCTAAGACAGCAATCCATACTAACAAATCTTGTACTTGCAGGGCAAGCGAAGGACGAGCGCAAAAGCATCGTCAGCATCCCCAAGATATTCGACAAACTTGTACAAGGCGGCGAGGATCCATTGATGGCGGTAAAGACGGTAGTGGCGCTTTTAGCTGGCGAGCCAGGCACATGAAGCTGTGCAACATTATTGAGCACAGCGGATGCGTGAGGGCGGGACTATATGATGTCCTCTGCATACAGAAATCGGCCGCTGTTGGCTGCCTTGCTGTTGCTGAAGAATACCTTGTACAAAATCAAGATGGCAAGACTTGACTAGAAGCCAAACAAGATTTGATACCACCAGTTTTATTAACCTTGGCTTCTTGCAGATGGCCGATTTATATTATCTGGTACTTCTTCAGCTGGCTCATGGTCATGTGTGAATCTATGTCTCATCCTGCAACTCCGTAAATAGATGATTCGGCTTTGCTCCGAGTAATTTCGGGGATAGAATTGCGACTCGATCCGGTCATTCTTGAGGCTGGTAATTGGATAGCATGCAGGCGAGTGCCACGGCCCTCGTTGCCCTCCGTGAAATTTTCCTCGCTCCCTAGATGATCACAGGTCCCTTGACACATCACGGAGCCATGCCAAATATGCTTCTTACACGGCCATCTCTTAGTCCACAGTAACGCCCAGCTTCCGCAATTCCGTCTTCGCCGTCTCGATCTCAACAAGTAATTCTTGGTGCGCTTCGGGGCAGTCGTGGAAGGTCATGACGCCCCAGCCGAGGCGGACGAGGAGGTAGGCACCAAGAGAGACGAGAGCCCAGAAGGGGAGCTATTTTGCGCGAGCACGCGAGCGCTCGTCAGTCTACCAAATCGGCGATGGCAAGGTGATAGTTTCAGGGAGGGAGGGAGAGGCGCGCACCACAGGTACGATTTCAGTCTGAATGATGGCTGGCAGGGGAATCAGTTGCAGGTAGAGGGCGAGATAGGCCTGTAAAAAGCAAAGTCCATGGTGTTAGCAAGATGTTGTCCTCCCGGCGGGCTGGAAGAAAGCGACGCAAGGGCGCGAGCGACGTACGGAGCTCACGAGGAGCGCAATGGAGATGGTTTGCTGGGCGCGCGTCATGGTGTCGGAGCGTGCAAGATTGGTATCGGAATCAAATGGGAGTTGGTTGCCCGCTGGAAAGGGAAGGAAAAGAGGCTTGTAAAGGAGTGACGCGAAGAACGGAATCGGGAGTCGTAGTTAATGGTCGTGGAGGAGGCGGAACTTTTGAGGACACGATCAGCTGCATGCTTCTTCTGTTCAATGCTGAGCGGGTTGATGCATGAACAGGGGCAGGGGCAGCCAGGGGTGGAAGGGTCCTAGATTCCGTAGAGCTGATATAAGCGGACAGGGTATTGTTCAACGTCCGAAGTTCCAAGCCCCGTTAAATAGGTGTTCAAAGAACCTTGAGCAATGCTTTTGGCGTATTTCTGGAATTGACCCAGTTGCAAAGATTTGATTTTATACAATAATCCCTTCTTATACATAATACGCGAATATTGGAACATGCGAGAAACCCAAACCCGCCTGAATCCTTTGACTAGAAAATTGAAATGCTCCCCCTGCAGTCCAGAGTTCATACAAACAACAGATAACGGGAGCTCCGAAAATCCATCAGTGTGAAAAATAATAGTCACTTTAACACGGATCTGGCATACCCATGAATACTAAATCTACGAATGGATTCCCTGTCCTTCTTCTTTTCTTCCCTTTCTGGCTTGCAGCCTGCCTCCAGACTGGCTCAAATCTTGCTGGGCTCATTATCGGTGCCGCCAAAGTCGGTGGCTAAGGTACCTAGGTATGTTCCCAAAGTCTTCTGCAATTTTTTCATGCACCGTCTCTTCACTACGATTAGCTCTAGTCTATGTAGATTGAATACCCATGCGCTCTCTTACGTGAGGGGAGCCTTCGCGACTCCGATTGCCTGAATTTCGGGCCACGGCTCGTCATACATGTCTTCGTCGTGCCCACTCTGTCAGATACTCGCGACCAGCCAACCTGTAGTTGTCATCTTCTACGTATGATCCGCCTTGAGACTCTGTCTGCAGCACCAAATTCAGTCCATTCTTCCCGCTGCCATACTCAGGCCACTCTGGCAATTCATCACCATTGGGGTCTCCAGCATAGGCAAAATTGATCCAGTGTGCACTCATCTGATTGCTCAAAGCCTTGTACTCTGGCCATGACCCCACATTCTCGGGGTTCGCAAACACAAAAGCCACTTCAGTGTAGTGTGTAACGCCTTCCCAGGCTGGCGCGAGGCTTCCGGTAAGATCTGTGTAGGTTGTGTTCGTGGAGTTGGCAAACCCCCGGGTGTTGAAGCGGTATATGTAGGTTGAAGATGACTTTGAGTAGTGGCGAGCATCGTCAAGTCTAGGACCGTGGAAGAAGACGTCGCCCACGATCGCGGCAACACCTGTTGATAATGGGCATGCTTAGCTTTTGGTATCTCAAAGTACAGCTCGCTGACTGCTGGACTACCGAGGTCATCCATGAGAAGCCAGAGTGAATAAATACAGTAATGAGCCTATAAAGACCCAAGAGAAATGCCAGAAAATAGGTGGAGGATGATGGTGACCCACGTTTGTATTGCGCTCCCAGCTCTGGGAAAGTTTCATTGCCAGTGTCGATCGGCACGCCTTGTGCTGGGTCATTCGGATATAACTCCATGATCCGTGAGATCGTTGAGTTGGGAAAGTCGAAGCCCGTATCGTAGAGGAGATAATCACGCAATTCCTCGTCTGTGTCAACGACGCCCTGGGGTGCGTTGGCAGTTCCTTCGTCCGAATTTGTGCCCTGCAGATGCGGTACATGCGCAAATTGACCGGTCCGCAGAAGCTGCGTTGGAAAATCAGGTATGATGTCGCCATCCACCGTTGGGTAGAACCCAGGCCCAGAGACCTTCGATGAAGCCATGAAGGGATAGAGCGTGGCGTAGTCGATGGTTCGCAGACAGATCAGAGTGTCTGGTGCGTCACTACAGTTCACCTGTCGAACTATCTTGTCGTAGATAGGTTGGTACCAGTCCGAGCCGTTATACCAAGCCTGTTCACCATTTAGTATAAATGCTGGCGAGGGGCACGGCAAGGGCACTACTCACAGTGCTTGCGGAACCACTTTCCTGGATTGAGCCATGGAAGAGCCCATCAGTGCGACCGCCGTAACTCATCAACAGCTGGCCCTGTATCAGCGTCAGTATCTCTGAGGTGTATCCTGAACGTGGCCTGTTCCGAACCTACGACAGCAAAAGAGCCTGATGATTCCCCCCAGATTGTCACTTGCGAGGCATTGCCGCCGAATGCTCCTATATTTTCCTGAATCCACGCCAGAGCCTTTCGCATATCTCTCAATGCAAGATTAGTATTTCCTGTTCCCTGGGAAATGCGTGTCAGTCATCATCTCACACGAGCAAAGATCCACTCATAGCTTACCTGGACTTCTCTCGAGTATAACAGACCCCAGCCTCCTTTGCGATAATTGATCGACGCAGCTATGATAGGTTTGTTGATCTCCATAGATCTCTGCACGATGTAGCTCAGGTTGTAGTCCGGCAAACCACTCGTTCCCGTCTGGTACGAACCACCATGAATCCAGAACATGACAGGCAGTCGGTCAGACGTATCGATGCCCGTGGGTCGCACTACATTGATGCTTAGGCAGTCCTCTCCCATGCCGTAGATGCCATCAGTCTCAACATCCTCGTCCGGACAGGCCGGACCGTAGGTTATTGCTGGTCGAGTCCCATTCCAAGTCTCGTTGAGGGATTGTGGGACGAGAAATCGGTTTCTGCCACCTGTACCTTGTGCATATGGCATGCCCAAGAAAAGATCCTGCTGAAACTCGGAAAGATGCAGGCCTGAGTAGGTTCCGTTCAAAATGGTCACAAGAGGCTGGGCTAGAATGATGTTCGTGACCATGATGATGGCCCAGACCCGCCGCTCCATCGACCAGAGTGAATACATCACAACCAAGCTGTCAACATATGCCACTGACTGGGATCTGACCTCGTACGTCTACTTTAGGGACTTGCATTCTACACAATTAAAGGCTGAGAGAACACTGTAGGCCATTACGCTTGAGTCTTGACCAGAGTATGCAGGATGAGAGAAAAGCGACATGCAGCTTACTTCTTGGCTTGCTATCAGGAGAGCGGGGTTCGGATGGCACTAGATCTTACTACCTTTTTCCTTTCTTTTATTTGTTCATTCATTCGTGATCATCTCTTCTCACCGTTGTCGCGTGCGCAGAATAATAATACTAAATAGCACGTTATCAAATGTCGCTGCTCCACAACGGCAATGTAGATAGAGCAAGGCGGCAGGTTATCGAGGGCCGATCCGGTCGAATAGCAACACCTCGTTGGGAACGCATCGCATCTCGCTAGGCAACCAACTGATAGGCTGCTCGAAATAAAAGGATCTCAAGTTTAAAATATGCGACCAACTGCTAATCCAGTGCCATGGCCTCCCGATAAATAGATGTAGAGGTTGCACGCGTGAGTTGCTAGTGTCATCAAGCGGTATAACCTAGGTAGGTAGTGGATGACAAGTTTCTCTATGGCTCCCAACAGGTGAGGCAACAATCTACAATTTCAAAGAAAAAGGGGAAAAAGGGGGTTGTTTGAAACAAATGCAGAGGCCTCTTAGACATGAAGATGAACTTTCTAAGATACAAGGTAACAGACTCTTTCATAGACCAGCCTGGTGCCACTGTGCCGTTTCCACGGCGGAAGCTGAAGATACCCGGTGGATGATCACCTTATGAACGTCAGGAACTGCCTGTGGATTTCTTCGTTCCGCACGCCTCTCAATGACTCTGGCTACTTGGTTGCTAGAGCAATGATATTTCCGGGGGCTTCACGAGGTCATCACAGACTTGGCCAGTCAGGCCAAGTCGAGTTCAACGGTGCCCGAGTTGCTCGAGAGGTTGGCGTATCTGCATGCGGGCAATTACCCGGTAAACGGGTACGAAATGTGGGTCTCGTACCAAAAGCGCACCTATCTCTACTCCTTGCTGGCACGCCTCCCCCATGGCTCCCATGCAGGACTTGCCAATACTTCTACGATACCAGGCAAATCAAGACCGGAATAATATTTACTATGTGATATGCTCCGACAAATACCAATTTTGGCCTACAGTAGTATAGTGTACCTAAGATATACTATTATATAGAATCACGAGTATCAGTTCTCGAAACGCTTATTTACCGCATAGTACAATACGGACTATAAGTTGGCCAGAGCTCCAAGTTTAGCTCCATAGACTTCAACCAGGTTCTCGACCGCCCCTCTCAAATATACATAGTGTCATTATGACAGAATCAATTCGAGCATAATGTTGTTCCTAGATCCTCCACTTCCAACGTCTCAGGTATGAGAGGCATATTGTGAAAGGCGTTTTGGGATGAACAATACTAACCGGCCAATCACTACGTCGCTGTCCACAGATGCGACGGACGCGTGGATCTGAAGGACACTAGGGCCACCGGCTACAATTCGGTGTAGGTACATACTACTTGGGTAGGTTCTGCGCTTTGAGTTGTCTGTCAGCCTTCCATTGCGCCCAATCAAGGAGGCTCGACTTTGACTTTGACTGAAACGTCAACACATTGATGATCTGCATCTCTGGATCTGGTTCGTCATCCTTACTCGGGCCGGACAAAGAATGTCCAGAAAGCGGATATTACCCCGGCATGTCCGAAACGGACCGTGGCAGAAGGCCGTGTTCCAATTCCAGCAACCTGGAACACGAGTAGAAGTCAGATTGGCCGAAAAGTAAAGATGGGCATAGATTTGCTTTTGCTTTGCGGAGATAACGTGCCATTCTTACCAGGCAACTACCGACCCGAATTCGTGGGCGCCGTCACAGGCGTTTTGAACTCTGTTCTGCGCTGGGCGTTTGACGACGAAAGACGAGGGTTCGTTGCTCGAGGTTGGATGGCAACGTATCCTTGCGAGTTGGTTCTTCCCGCGTGGCTAGCGGAGCATCCCGAGGATGCACACAGGTAGAACCCCTGCAGCAGGGGTTGCCGGCGTTTCTCTCCCGTCTCCAGCATCGCTCCTCAATTTAAACAAGATGCCATTCACATTGCAGGTGGCACGAACCATTCCTCTGCCATCCCATAGCCGAGCGCCCACCCCAAATCGAGCTTTACTTTCCGAGACCGTCTCAGCATGGTAGGATCGAGTCGGTTTATCGGGTCCAAGGGGCGCTGTTGGTAGGCCATGGACGCACTTTCCACGTGCTTTCGCTTACGGTTCATCTGAACTTTAATTGCTTGTTGAACTCCATTGTTTTCTCTTTGTTTACCCCCGGCTCCGAGCTGCTCGACCTCGCATGTCGATCACCATCTCTTCCTTGTCCTGTCCCCGTCGAAACACCCACCCACATGAAGCACTGAATTCATCACATGCCTTGGAACTTCAACCGAACGCACTCTACATGAGGAACCATCGCGCCAACAAGGGATCCTCTGGCGACCACAGACTTGCCCTTGTCGGCAGCAGACGGAAGCTGTTGCTGATTCCGGCCTGCCCATACTCATAAAGTTCGACAGCGCGACCAAAAAGTTTTGCAGAGCTTGCACAGAGCTTGCACAGAGCTACACCTTCCATTACACGTCGCCCGGTCCCCGTCTCGAGTGGTCATCCGCGCGTCCACGACGTGACGAGAAGCGACCATGGAGGAGGATACGGCCCCCGCTGGGAAATCTCGCGGCCTCCCTCGACCAATGTCGCGCTTGCCTGCGCCCCGGGTTACCACGACTCGCCCCTTGCCGTCCAACAATGATCTCGCTGCCGGACCAGATCCCGCTGGCGCGAGGTCTCTGCGACTGCGCCCATCGGCCTCGACAGAGCATCTGAAGACAGGACCACAATTTGGATTCAGAATGAGCAACACCACGAACATAGCTCCTCCCACAGCTTCAGCTTCCAAAAGCACTACTTCTTCTCTGGTTTCTACCACCGCGAAAACCCTTCCTCGACCGCGCCCCGTCTCGAGTCTTCCTAGCTCAAAACCCTTGCCGAAGCTGCCCCGAGCATCCAATTCAAATGGCCCATCACGACTGCCACGAGACCCCACAATGGTGACACTGACCGAACAGGAATCGCCCCAAAGCCAACAGACTTCCTCGAAACTCCCCGGCCTAAGGAGACGACCGTCGTCGCAATGGGTTTCGCAAGCTAACTTATCGCGGACTCCAAGCCTTTCGAAAATGTCAAGTGGGGCCGCGTCGAGCCCATCACCATCACAAGGCAGCCCAAAAGAAGAAGGTGGCCCCGGACATAATAGGGCTCGCGCAGGAAGTCTCATGAAACCACGGCCTTCACTAGCAGAAAGAACCATGGAAACGTTGTCGCATCTACCCGCGACTCCTATGTTGAAAACGAGGGCCTCTCATTCCAATTTCTTCGATCAACAGGAGCCAGCTCGGTCGACCTCGAGACCTATTAGTAGATGGGCCAATCGACCTGCATCCAGCCACCGTTCTGAAAGTTCCAACCCACCTTTCTCGCGGTCATCCCTCAGTAGACCGGAGTCTAGCTCCGGCCATCATCAGGACGCCTCGAGCTTCCGGTCTCAGCTGCCAGCCATCGAGAGTCTCCCGGTACGCGGGCGGACACCGGGGACCCTTTTAAGGACGCCCTCCAAGGTGGGTTTGAATAAAAATGTCACCTCCAATGCGGCTCCGCTCTCGCGATCCCGTGTACGGGCACCTCGATCTAGGACGCCAAGTCCAGAGAAGCCAAGCTTAGACGTTGCGTCGCCCATCGGAACCAAGACTGTGTCGTCTCGTCCCAGCCAGCCGCGACCGATTGTGCAAGACCTCCACAAGAAGACCTCCATGCCGGTTCTGAGAAAAGCAGCCCCACTTTTAGCTACAAGGAAGGGCTCAAATGCATCTCAAAAGTCTTCAACGACCGCTTCGGGCGAGGAAACGATGTTCTCAGGCGCATCCACTACCTCGACCCACACTGCTGGAACAGGAGAGTTGTCGCCACAATTTAAAAAGTCCTCAGCCGCACTCCGTGAGCAAATCGCAAGGGCAAAGGCCGCGAAGCGTGCTGTAGCTCAACAAGCTGCCGCACAGGGCACGGCTGCTCAGGAGCATAGCGTTCCAGATGCGCCAGTCATCCCTACTGACCAAACGTTTGATTTCGGCCTGACGGACGATCCCTTCAACCTTCAACGAGATGCGGGTTCGACGTCTAAAGTTCTCGAAACCCGCGTAGCAACAGCCAGAACAAGCGGCAGGTTGAACATTGCGGCAATGGGGTTGAAAGAGATTCCTCCTGAGGTCTTGAATATGTACAATTTGGAGACAATTGGTAACGGCGGTGGCAGCTGGGCGGAGTGTGTTGATCTTACGAGGTTCGTGGCTGCCGACAACGAGTTGGAGATGATCGATGAGAGCCTGTTCCCCGACGTGAATCCCGAGGAGTTGGCAATGGACGAAGATGCACCGGTGTGCATCTTTGGTGGATTGGAGACACTCGATCTGCATGGCAATATGCTGATCAGTCTGCCCCCGGGGCTGAGGCGCCTTACGTTGCTAACGTCCCTCAACCTGGTACGTGCTTATCCTAAACTGTGATGGTCTCATCTCTTGCTAATCTAGGCGTAGTCTTCCAATCGCCTTGCCAACAACTGCTTGGAGCCAATCTGCCGCATTGAGTCCCTCCGAGATCTGAAGCTCGGTGGTAACTTGCTCTGGGGCACACTCGAACCCTGCTTCAGCCAACTCGTCAATCTCGAGATCCTCGATTTGCATGGAAACAATCTTCAATCTCTACCTCCTGCCTTTGCTGATCTTAAGCGGCTCCGGGTTCTCAATATTGCAGAGAACAGCTTTGAATCACTGCCATTCGATCTTTTGTCGAAGCTGCCACTGACACAGTTGAATGCGCGCAAGAACAAGCTGTCGGGGGTCCTGATCGCTGACGAGGTCAAAGCACTGTCGACCTTACAGAATATTGATGTGTCATCAAACCAGCTCACATCTGTTGTGCGCCAAAACGGCATTATGGCAATGCCAGCCCTCACTCAACTCTGCGTCTCCATGAATCGTATCCAGGCGTTGCCAGATATCTCAACATGGGCTGAGTTGACCAGTCTCATAGCAGACGAGAACTGCATCAATGCTTTCCCGGAGGGACTGACGGACCTGCGGAAGTTAAAAAGTGTTGACTTTTCAAGCAACGACATCCGAACTGTACCCGCTGAGGTTGGGCGTATGGGCAGCCTGGGGATGCTCAGACTGAGTGGCAATCCACTTCGAGACAAGAAGTTTGTGACGGCCTCAATTGACGAAATCAAGCAAACCTTGGTCGCACGCCTATCGCCTCCGCTTTCAGCCATGGGAAACTACGAGAACAGCGACGGACTGATTGCCGAAGCGCTCACGAGCAACGAGGTTAGCCCTCTAGGGGCAGCTTTCGAGAGTGAGTCGGCAACCTCCCGCCAGGGGCGGGATGAGGACGACACCGACGACTTTGCCACACCACCCACCTCTGCACCGGCATCACCCGCAAGAAAACGGTCCACAAGCATGCTAGCTTGGGAGGTCAAGCCCGGTGGCGTGCTTGATAGATCCAGCACTCAGTCCTCCTCTCTTCACCCTGTGGCATGCTCAAAGCTTGCCGCTAATCAACCAATTCGCGAGGTCCACCTCCATCACAACTTATTTTCGACGTTACCAGAATCCCTGAGCTTCTTTGCCGATACGTTGACGATTTTATCGCTCACTCATAATCAGCTTATTGGTGAGACCTACTTGGGTGCTGGCGAAGACCTGGATTTTCCCGCGCTGAAGGAGTTCAGCCTGTCTACAAACCACATTACAAGTTTGGCCCCACTAATCAATTGCTTCTATGCGCCAAACTTGGAGAAGCTTGACGTTAGCGTAAACCGCATCACACACCTTCCCTCCAACAACGACCAGGAGACTGAAGGCAAGGTCCTCCGGGATGCTTTCCCAAAGATGTCCATCCTTCTCGTCGCAAATAATCACCTAGATAGCCTTGAGCCAGAGAGTATTCGTGGAATCAAGGTCTTCGATGCCACCAATAACGATATCGCCCACTTGAACCCGCGCATCGGTCTATTAGGTGGCCCGGGAGGCCTCGAGCGTCTTGATGTGACTGGTAACCGCTTCCGCGTGCCGCGGTGGAATGTGCTCGAGAGAGGCACGGAGGCGACTCTTAGGTGGCTTCGTGGCCGTGTCCCTGTGGCTGACATGGCGGCTTGGAGAGCTGAGAAAGGTGTTGTTGGAGAAGAGGACGTTAGCGACGTGGATGAATAGTTATGGAAGCTCCAGTGTCATCAACCACGTATCAAGTCGGAAGACGGCATGACATGATTAATGACTCCACTGGCTAATGAGTGCAGCTAGAAACTTGCTGTCGGTACTTGAACACTTTTTACACATCAGACGCTGGTGCATCGTTTGGGTGGTTGGGTGTACGCGCGCTCTGGTAGATATTTTTCCACTTGGCACATTTGCAAAGCTCAGCATGGCGATCGGCGAGAACAATTGTTCTTAATATGGCGGGACGTACACCACTTTGGCCGTTGAGAAGCTGACTTGTCGTGGGCATTGTTCGGGCGGTACTTTACTGGAGACAAAATGGCGCTGGGAAGGGGGCTGGGGATGGGGGCGAGATATGCAAGCTCAAGACAGGTAAACTTTGTAATCACTATCCTTATTGCTGGAAACAGAGTAACAACCAATTTTTTCACATCTGGTGCCAATGTCGCAATGCGAAAGTGCACCTGTCAACGCAGAAATTACGTTCTAGAGCGCGGCTGTCAGCACAGCCTGTCGGGACCGAAGACACGGACTACTTCGCCAACCAAAACACTGAGCGTCCCCTCCCTATTTTCGAAACCAGCCGGTATATCTATAGGGTCTGTCAGATTGTCCGAATTCGTCTTAGACTTCGGTATACTAGTGGTTGTGCGCTGACCATCGCGTTCCGCAACATCCCCAACTTGCTGTCCGAGCGCCACGTTGCGGACGAGATGACCGCGCCGGAACACAAGATAGACATAAATGACGCCTGGTGAAGCTCTCTCTCTCTTCCCTCTCTCTCTATTTTTTGTTGAGAGCTTGTTAAATCTTCGTTCTTGTTTTAGGTGAATTCTCTGTGGACTCGTCTCTCTTCTTCTAGCCCATCTACATCACGCTATTGCAGTCATTCGATGAACTTTGCCGATCGGACGTGTCCAAAGTGTAGACTCACTCCGCTAGCACAGAAGAAAGCATGACTGGGTTTAACAGTCAAGTATGGCTGGCGATAGGTAAGCTGCTCTTCCCGCAGATCAAAATGTCTTATTCCGTGTGCTAACGAATCTACCTCCCCTCCTCGCAGCCGCCCTGGCCACACCGAGTCTGGCTCAATTTGGCGGCTTTGGCGGCTTCGGCCCTGGCGATGGCACCAACGGAATTGGTGGCTCCACCGGCTCCGGCGATGCGGGATTTGGTACTGGCTTCAGTGAATGGACAAGGCAGCGCACCATCCATGGTGTCTTGGCAAGCGTAGTATTCGTGATCCTCTTGCCGCTGGGCTCCATCGCCATGCCTACACTGAAAGGGCCGTGGGGATATTGGATACACTTATCTATACAAATGGTGGGCTGGGTGGTGTTCATTGCGGCAGCGGTGCTGGGGTTTCGGATGCTGGGGCAGCCGAGGGGATTTGGGCGCGATGGCGCTGACGCATGGGTCAGTCTCTTCCTGTCTTCTCATTCTTGGAAATAAGAAGATAAGAGCACCTGGTGATTGATGGACTAACTGGGTTGTAGATCTATGACTCCGACATGAGATACCACCCTATCATCGGCATCGTCATTCTCGCCCTCCTGCTCATCCAGCCCGTCCTAGGATGGCTTCACCACAGACAATTCAAGATCTACAAGCGCCGCACAACCGTTTCATACCTCCATCTGTTCAACGGCCGCCTTCTCATCATCATGGGCATCGTCAACGGTGCACTGGGGTTGAGGGTGTCCAGAGCCTCCGATATGGTCAAGCTGGCTTACACTATCGTGGCTGGAGTATTGGGTGGCGCTTGGCTTGTGATAACCTTGTTCAGTGAGGTGAGGAGAAGCAGGGGGAAGGATATGTGGGACTCAGGGAAAGCGAAAAACAATGGAAAGAGAGTGCGAATGAATAGGATTGACAAGGCGGTAAGGGCAAGGGGGGATAGTGAGCGCAATAGCTATAGCAGTGGTGCTGGCAGGCGCTATGCGTAAGAAAGTTTGAAGGGTGGAGTGCCAGTACCATGGCTTTCAATATCGTGATTCCTTGCAAGGCTGTAGACTATGTGCTTTCAGTTTCGAAAACTGCAGGTATTGATCGTGTGGCGGTCAACAATGCTTTTAGCCTCTTCAAGAACAAAGGCACAATGAGACTATGGAAGCGTTTTCGTCTCACGATATGCATAGGCACGTTCTGTGACAGCGGTGGATTGGGAACCCTTTCGAGGGCTTTATGAGACTGCAGCATGTGAATCCCAGGCAGAGCGATTCAAGGGAAACTGTCCAGGTATTTGAAAATCGTTCACCAGTATTTTGGGCTTCTGTTCCACAATCTCTTTCCAGCAAGCACCTGCTAGTAACCCCACGTCGAACAAAATGGCGAGTCCTCCAGAGAACCACCAACTTGCCTCTCAGTCTGTTCATTCAAGAGTTCGCGCACCAGCCCAGCCTGAACAAGTGGGAGATCAACCAAATTTTACGAGAAACACCACATTAGACGAGCTTCAACCTAATATTGAAACTGCCCCCGGAGCCGTCAGCCTTGCAGCTCATCCGAAGGGCGACGTTGGGCTTGTCCTACCCAGGCCAAGTGCAACCGAGCTATCTCTTTTGTGGAATATATATGCTCGATCCCTCAAATCGGATAGTTCTCGCAAATGGCTGTCTACAGAGGAATATCTTCGATGCATAGCCTCAGGAAGAGCCAACCTTCAGCTGGCAAATCTGGACCTTGAACGCCCCATACCTGCCTTCTCCACGAATGCTCCCGGGAACAAGCCTTTTGATGTCGACTGCTCTAATCTCAAATCATTGCTGTCCAATACTGAAGATATGGTGTCTTCTTCCGACGTTGTGTGCGAGGCTGCGAATAGCAATCGGGGACTGGAGAGATTCGCGACCATTCCAAACACCACCATCCCCAGTGGCACTCCCGAAATAGTCTCTTTTTCTGCAGTGAGTGACCTTCGCACTATCAAAGACGAAATTCAAAACCTTCTGAAACAAGATCACGACGCGGAACAGCGCCAATCGAAGGACCTCCTGACGGTTGCAACCGCCCTTTGCCGCGACAAGGCGCTAAAAGAGGTATCGGTGACCCTTCACGATCGTGCGTCAAAGAAGTTCACAATGAGCAGATCCGAGAGATTGATACTGGAGCGTGAGGCGGATATCGTCTTTCGTATGACCTCCGCGGGCCGGATGAGTCCCTTCCGAGACCCTATCGTTGCATTGCAGGCTGAGCGCGAGAAGACGCGGCAGGCTGTCACAAAGGCGGTTGACGTGCTTCTTGAGGAGGCTTGCGCTCTGGTTCAGACAACCAAATCTCGGGTGTCCTGATCTTAGGTTATCAGACACGGGGCTTCGAGCACTGCCCAGATGGTATCGCGCCTTCAGCATTTCGCCCGCATTGCGAATCTGTTATTGATCTGCTCAACTTCCTGGTGCTGAACATCGCGGCGCGTCATGGTGACCAAGACGTGGCAGGGTGATGAAGGAGAGAACATTAAGTGGGGCCACAAATGGGGTAGAAAATAGAATACCAGTTCGACGTACTTGGATCGAAGCAGTATACGATGAGATTGACCGAGAGATGATCAACCAGGGAGAGGCTGGTTCTGAATGGGTTGATTTATTTATTTTTTCTTCCAAATTTGACTAGGCTGGCCTGCCTACCATGATTCTCAATCGCTATGTTCATGAAGTATATCTCGAGTTGGGATGAACCCAGGGCCAAATGTTCAGTACGTCTTCGAACTGCCTTGCGAAGCTCTGTGATTTCTTGTGTCCGACAAGTTGACACCATGGGCAGACGGACGTGAATGATGCTCCTTCCTTGTTGAGCTGTGGGACAATGCTGAATTTATGTTAAATCGGTTTCGCACGTGGCAAAGCATATCGCAACCAAATGCTCGCTGTTTCCACGGAAAATATCCAACCGAACACCCTAACGAACTGCTGTTGATGGCCTCGCTTCCACTTTTCGTCGTTGAACAACGAATTCTCGACGAGTATTCCGATACCCTGTAGCAGAAAAAGAGCCCAGAGGCCCGCACTACCGCCCCAAACATGCTCGTCTTTCAGCAGAGGCACGCTAGACCAGGCATGCCACAGTCCACTGAGGCTGAATGCTGAGAGAATTCCAGCAGCTTTACCGACACTCTTCCCACAGTATTTTCCAACCATATTACTAGCCGGCACATAAGCGAGGCTGTGTAGAAAGCTGTTCGCCCCCTTGTGCCAGCGGAGTCCCCAAAATTCCGCGATTCTGAGCGCCGCGAATGGCTGCCAGAACAGCCAATTTGGACAACGAGGATGGAGAATTGAGTGCTGTAACTCTAGGAGGAGGTTCACAAGCAGTAAACCGCTCATGACTTGTAACTCCGCGAACGGGAAGAGGTAAGTGAGCGGGAGTAGCAGCAGTGGCCCATAGGTCCAGGCTGCGGTAGTTGGTGTGCTCTGTCGTCGAGTCTCGTCAACGGCCATGTTGAAAGACTTGTATCTCGTCTCTGCAAAAGCCCTCCAGACGTAGTCGAAGTGGGCTTTCCAGTCTGTCAACCCGTACAACACTTGATTCTGGCCGCGGCGCAGGATCGGCGGGTTGCTTGCTCTCGTGATCGTGAGATCGAGGACCATGCAGGCATAGAAGAAGGTCGAGGCTCGGATGAACGCATTTGCCACGATGTTCTCGGGCGGCGCAAGAATCGGTAGTAACAGAATGTATACACCGGCGATCAAGCCAGAAACCCGCGTGACGAGTATCACGCTGTGCAGAGGGAAAAGCTGAAATGGTCGAAGTTTACCACCGGACAGTCTGAGTCTCTCTTTCTTCCTCCAGTGCTCCGCTGCCGAGAAAGACAGCGAGATGAGAGCGAGGAAGTAGGTTATGATGCCGGCAATAGCATAAATGAGGAATCCCGCGGATGCGTCATCGACGATGGTAGAGGCGTATATTGAGGTGGCTGTTGCTCCGATTGACCCTAAAAGCAAGCCACTATACCAGCAACTTTTGTCCTCCATCGAATTGGCCGAGTTCGAGATTGTATCAGTAGATGCTGGGCCAGCTGTCCTTGGTGGGTCTCGAAATGACCAACGTATCTAGATTTCTCTGTGTGTAAGTCAAAGTATGAAGGATGTTTAGGTACTGTTGGCGCGGTGGCGGCCCGTGCTGACCTTGCAACCACTCAAAAGCACATATACAGTAATAACAGACCATTGCTTTCATTCTCACTTATCCCGACTGCGTGTCTTCATCTTCACATGCGTACGCATATAACCAGGTGAGATATGTAGATAGCGGGTCGAGCCACCTACCTATTTATAACTTTCTCACTTATTTTCGTACGTATCTTATCTTGCGTCTATTAATAATAGCGGATGAAGACAAATACCTAGATGCATCTATTACACGCCTTGCCGCTTATCGTCCCCGCACCTGTGCCCAAAGGATAAAAGGTGGGACAGGCGAGTCGCGACACCAGATCTCTATCATATAGATCTCTATCATATACTCCCAAGATTCAGCACCTTGCGTATTTATCCAAGAACATTATCTTACCTTGGTAATGCTTGTACATGTCTTGCATCGGACCATTGCGACATTCTAATACGAAAAAGTCTACATAGGTATCTCAAACATGGCGACCTCAGAAACCAAGACCTTCGCGCTGGGCGACTTTCACTTGTCCTCGGGAGCAGTTCTCCCTGACGCCTTCATAGCGTACAAGACTTTCGGAAGGGCCTCTTCTCCAGCGATCATCTACCCGACATGGTATTCTGGCTCAATATCGGACAACGAGTGGCTCATCGGCACAGACAAGACTCTCAATCCGGACAAGTACTTTATCATCATCACCGCACTGTTCGGAAATGGCCAGTCCTCTAGTCCGACGAATATGCCGCATCTCCCCAAGGACAAACCTTTTCCAGACGTGACTTTTAAAGACAACGTAACGGCACAGTACAAGCTGGTCACCGAGGGCCTAGGAGTCAAGCATGCTCGTGCAGTCCTAGGTTGGAGCATGGGTGCTGGACAAACCTATCAGTGGCTGACTCAGTACCCCGACTTTATGGACCTAGGTATCCCGTTTTGCGGGAGCGCGAAGACCAGTCTGCACAATCAAGTGTTTCTGGAAGGCGTGAAAAGTGCCCTACTGGCGGGCAAGGGCGCGGCTTCTGGTGGGGTCTGCGCTGGGGAGAAGAATGGTGGGACCTACAGGAACTGGACCGCTTCGGAGAGAGAGCAAGGCCTGAAGGCGCTAGGAAGAGTTTACGCGGGTTGGGGGTTTAGTCAGGCCTTTTACCGGGAGAAAGTCTATGAAACTCTAGGGTATCAGGACTTGGAGGACTTCATGGTCAAGTTCTGGGAAGGCTGGGCGTGCTCCAAAGGCAGGTCATCCTCCAGAAGAGCCATGAGGCGGTATTTGACTGCTAATTGCCTTTGCAGATCCTGAGAATATGCTAGTCATGCTGCATACCTGGCAAGCTGGCGACGTTTCCAGCCAGGAGCCCTACAATGGAGATTTCAAGCTGGCAATGCAAGGTATCAAGGCAAAGACCTTGGTACTTCCGGGAAAGACTGATCTCTATTTCCCACCCGAGGATTCCGAGTACGAGGTTGAAAACATGAGGGAAGGCGTTGGTAAATGCATTCCCTTCCCATCGATATGGGGCCATTGGTAAGTCAAAGCCGCTGGATCAGCTCAATGTCAGAACATTGACTCCTCAACCTTACAGGGCTGGAGGACCAGGAACCAGCACACAAGATTTGAAGTGGCTGGATGACAAGCTGCAGGTTCTTTTGAACTCGGGAAACTTTCCATAATGGAGCATACAGTTGGCGACGTCAAGAACCATCCATGACTGCATGCCAGCATGGCCAGTCAGCTTGAATCTAGCCACCTGTATGGGGTTTGGGCTGGATGTATAAATCAGTTCTATGTGTTGCATAAGGTTCAACAAAGCATGAGCTCTGTATTTATACTCCCTCCGGGAGAGCCATTGAAGTCCCGAGTGCTCGCGAATTTGTAAGGTTTGCGCACATGAACGACTCTGGCCAATGAACATTTTTGCCGTTTACAAGCCCAAGCTTCAAATTTGCAATAGAGCACTCCTTCCTGGTGCTGTTCTTAGCCAACGTCCTCATTATAAAATTACCACTTACCACCCTACAGTCGTTTCGTACAACGTGCTATCAGGTTCGCGAGGATGAACCCTTCAGGTACTTGTGAGCCTTTCGTGTAAATGAACATTCCGTAAGCAGGCGGGTTGAGCTTTAAATTAATGGTTCCAGACATCTATGAGGAAGAAGAAGAAAAATGTCCTTGACGAAGCCTGGTCAGGTGCATTCAGCCTTCAGGAAACTTTAGAAGGCACTATTTCCATACCAATGATGTTGGTTGGGTCAGGGTGACGATATCGTCGAATATACAATTGGACCTGTTTGCAGGATGAAGAATGTTTAATAGTCGAGACGGGAGGTATAGAAGGAGTGGCTCCCATTTAGAAGGTTTAGACATTGTATTCCAGAGCACACCCTCCTTTATGAATTCTCCCATATACCTAGGTAAGGATAATACCCTAGACCTATGTAGCTACCTAGCTATACCTACAGATAAGCTATTACTAAAGCGATGGATTTGCTCCAATCTCCGTATGGAAAAATGCCTGAGTTCCTACGTAAGTGTATTGCCATGTATACCTAAGCCACGCAAGTTCAAATCGCTAGCATCTGTTGTCGGACCAAATATGCCCCAAGATTCTGCCCCAGCCTTCTCGCATGCCTCTTTGCAATGGCCTGTCTTAAGCACCTACGTACCTAGGTACGCAACTGATTTCAACACGAACGTATGACGAATAAATACAAAACACCAGTGGCCTGCATCCCTGCCATCGGTACCGCGGTCAAACAATGCGATGAGGCATATAGCTTATTAATGG
This sequence comes from Gnomoniopsis sp. IMI 355080, assembly GCA_027946555.1. Taxonomy (NCBI): domain Eukaryota; kingdom Fungi; phylum Ascomycota; class Sordariomycetes; order Diaporthales; family Gnomoniaceae; genus Gnomoniopsis; species Gnomoniopsis sp. IMI 355080. Next base: position 87,098 of record JAPEVC010000025.1, on the reverse strand, counting down.
GAACATCGGAGTTTGAATAATCAGGTGCTGCCCTGGTTGACTGTTACCACAAAGTCTAGAATCATAGTGTATCTCCTTCAGGGTCTCCAAATAGCCGTTCAGTCAAAACAGCTTGACTTGGGAACATCAAAGGAAACAACATTTGCGTGTACTTTCTAAGTCAGCGCTTCTCGGTTTCTATTTTCCAGAAACTGCCTTCCCCTCGCGTCCCTTTTTCTGACTTCGAAACGGAAAAAGACACGTGTTGCACAATACCAGGGGTATTCGCGGCCTCCCCGTCGTAGGCTCCCCGCGATACGGTGGAAGAATGCTCCCCTTTGCTCCTGGGCACGAGAGTGATGTTTGAGTCCGCACCACGGCGTGGCTGCGAAGAAAATCGATTTGACATGGTTCTTGCTGTTCCTGAAATTGTCAATTGCACGGGAGTCTTGCCAGGTGTCGCATTTGTTGTTGCTGGTCTATCGTAGAGGTGGACCATCTTTCCAAGAGTCTACATTGATTGTCAGCTCAACATTCTTTCGGCTTGGAATGACTCATCGATCAAATACTTAGACATACCGGTGCAGATGAAGCAATTTGACCAAAGCCAATCTCAATCACACACAATATCTCGTACCAGGCTGTATTATCTGAGTAGAGATAGCGTTGTTAGCTATAGATCCAATCCCCCCCAAAAAGGACCATGTTACAAGACCATCGCGCTTACATAGAGTGTTGGTCGGAAATTTTTTGATGTTCAAGAACTGGATAGATGGAAATCGAGCCGCGACAACGACCACGGTCGCACCGCCCATCGCCAAAAGGCCCATCAGTCCATATTTGGTTTTTCGAGGTACCGCGAGTTGCCGTAAAGCCAGAATAGGAACCACAGCACAGGCCATGTCAGCAACAAGAGCGAACGCGTTCGTTGTATAGATCGCTGGCAGCGAGTTGACGTCCTTGCATGTTCCCAAGAGAGGGTTCCATCGAGCCGCCACCGGCGCACATAATGCTAGAGACCAAGCGAATGAGATAAGCAAAGATGCGTTTGCAGCGAAGAGGCATATACAGATCGTGTAACTGTAGGGTCGAGAAGTCGAGATTCGAAGTATGGCAATGCCGATGGAAGTTTTGATGAAGCATGAAGTAAAAGAGAATAGGCCGTTGTATATGATATAGTAGTGAGCGGTTTTCAGTTGCAGGAACGGGGTCAGTTTGTTGTCCTATATGCAGGCGATTCAGACAGAGACTTTAGATTTCCAAGCGTTCTCTGGAAATGAGAAACCCCGAGAGAGCACGTCCTGCCCAGGTGTCGATCCGTGTATCCAGGTAACGTACCGGTGTACCAATACCGTAGTAAGGCATTAAGATACCAATAGCACAAAGGCTGATCAGACCAAACTGGTAGGAAAGTATGAGCTTGGTGATTGAGCAACAGAGGACATCTTTGCCGTACCTGTCCCATATTGCAAGTATGTCATCCCACCCCCAAATTCTGGACTTTCTCTTCTTCCAGAACCGGAACCATATTCTCAATGCCACGCATAGAGTCGAGCTGATGAGGAAGAATATTGTCACACAGAGAAAGGCAAGAGCGCGACCACTGGGCTGTATGGGCTTTTGTGCATCGATGAGGTTCTGGAGATCCTGTGCTGATATCATTATACTTGGAGAGGGGCTTACGATGGATGCAACATCTGAGACAAATTTCGTTGCCTTTGAATATGCCATTAAGGGAACCAGGGTACTGATCAGTCTTATAGTGGCTATTGAGCCTGGATAGCTCGACAGTCAATCTGGCCACCATCGTTTGCGGCCTCATATCGGTCTTCGTGCAGGACAGCTGACTTGGAGACTGGATGGATGTCTCAGAGTGTAGTCGGGAAAATTTACCGCAACTCATCAGTGATCCCAATCTGCCCAAATGAGACTATGCCTCGGGTTGACGAGCTTCGGAGCTATCCAGCGAACTTCCATGTGATCTTTCTACTTCCTCCGGTACACGTAAGAGAATATGCTCTGTTTTTGTGCTACTCGTTTCCCCTCGTGTCAGGATGACAGGTATATTTCCCAATCAAAGTTTATATATACCCGTGCCTATTGCGTGCCGCACATGCGATGATCAGCCGCAAAATTTGCCGTATTTGAAAGCTCTCAAAGAAATTCGATTCGACACAGCCGGAGCCTCAACAACCACCTTTGATACTTCTAGAAGCCGACTCAAAGTGCGGGATGCGCATCGAGGAAGGTGCCCAAGTCCCTCAAGCTTGTCGAGTAGGCCAGACTAGATGATACCTGATAGCTACTTAAGGTACCTAGGTAGGTATTCAGGTAAACTGTATTGAAGATACAAAGTAAGCCGTGTCTAGGATTAGTCTCAGTACTCAACAAGGCGACAAAGTTGAACTCTTCTCCGATGCATGTGTGATAAGCGCAGGGTTCATCCGATGCCACAAACATGGCGAGCGCTGGCGGGCTTTTGATAATCCCACGGCGAAGGCGGAATATTCTCTGAACTATTTGAGATTTTCATTGTGCCCATATTGATTGACCATTGTCCCAATTAATGTTTATTTATTACCCATTTCGGCCTGCCCATCCGTCACTGTCCCCTCGTCCGCATGGTGACTGAGTTCATCACCCTTCGAGTGCCCACATTATCTCCAAGCAGCCCAGTCCGCAACAATACGGATGTGTAAGCCCATACTGCTCTTGAAGACATTCTGAACATCATCTTGCGAACATTCTAGGCCACTTGAAACATTCTGCGTCCACCAAAGCTGACCAACGGCAAAGTCCGCCCTACCCTATATATGACACTCAGACAAGAGACTCTCTAGTTGACCCTTGAGCGACAGTATGTAACCCACGTGGGATTGTTATTTCCTTACCAGAAAGGTTTAGGCTACTTATAGGTGAGGTATCTGAATAATTCCACAGTATTTCCCCATCAGTGCCTGGTCTAGTTCGGGCACGGTGACTACAATCGAGCACAATTCTGCAAATCTTGTACCAGGAACTCACCTGATTTAACCTTCGATTTAGCATCGTATTACATGACACACTGAGCACAATTGCCGCTGTCTCTATTCCCGATGCCAAAGACTAATGAACGGGCCGGGGAGTTATCAGCTATATGAATCGGGGATCAAGTTTGAAGACTGCCGTCCACGACTGTGTGTGCATATGTAAAGAGTATCCTGTTTATGCAGCATGGTATAACTTCAAACATCAAGAGCAGCAGCGAATACTGGACTCGCACTTGAGTCCAATGAGGTATGAGCCTTCTTTTGCCCCCAAGCATTATGTTGGTCGCGTTCCATGTAAAACTGATCTTCACCACCTGCATGTGGGCAGGTACTTATGCTATCATTTACAAAACGACTATGGCATGGCCCCTTGTCACTTTCATGAATTTCGAGTAGGAGGCAACTCGTCATTCACGTTTGATCATTGATATGCCACTCAGTAAGTAATTTTCATAAACATTGGATCTCGTTGGCTTTCAGCCAGTACCCCAGAGCTTCAAATATTTGCTGCTCATCCTAAACATTAGAATTGAATGCCTTATCAGAGCCTCGTGATGGACAAAGAGACCGTTCTCATCGATGGAGCCAATGACGCCCTGGGATGCACCATTGTGTCGCAAATCCTTGGCAATCCGCTTAAAGTTCCAGTCACGGCATTCAAAATGTTCGCAACCTGTCTACGGTCGCCACTCTCGAACACATCGCAGAGTCGACTCGTCCACCGTCAGCGCACTACACTTACGAATTTCTGCCGTTGAACCTGTCATCTCTTGTAGATGTACGGTCTTTCGCAAAGGTTATCATTCATCGATTGCCATTTGGCCAATTCGCGCCGATTCGCGCTTTGAGTCTGAATGCCGGCTTCCAGGAACATCTCGCCTTGACCCGATCGGAAGCTAAGTATGATATGATCTTCCAGGTTAATCATTCAGCTCTTCTCATGCTTAATTTGCTTTTGCGCAAGAGCACCGACAACAATCATGATACAACTATGATTATAGGGAGCTGGACGCATGAGTACCTTTCCCCCTCCTTCTTAACCCCTCCTGTGATGGCGTGGGACCTTGCGTGTGTGCAGCATAAGGTGACTTGACTCTGTGATGCAGTCCTGACGAGTTTAAAGACATTCATGGCGTATTTACCACTAATTACCGTCCAGTCTTCGACAGTGGCAGCATCGAGCCTTTCGCAAATGGGTGACGGCGCACGCCTGAGTAGGATTCCACGGCAACATGGGCTCGGACGGTATGGCGCTTCGAAGTTCTGCCAATTAGCCATAACGTGGGTCATGTTACGCCATTTTCACACGTAAAAGCATGCTTACTGAGCCTTCAACGTTGTAGTATCGAGCTTCAGCGTCGACTGGACGCCACTCCTACCTTATGCAAGGTCTGCTTTCTGGCTTGACCCGGGCGCAATGCCGTCTGGCATCTTGGGGCGTGCCTCTTTCCTGCAGAGAAGAGTACCTGGATATCTCACTAACATCGCTGGCATCATCTTGGCGCCGATTCTGACCTGGTGGCCTCCGAATCGCATTCTTCGTACACCGGCCAAGTCGGCTGCCGACGTCCTCCGCATTCTGGCGTCGCTGGCGTCAACAAATGCATGGTACAACATAGCGCGGTGCACATTTCAACGGAAGCGAGTGCGCAACCCCCAGCCAGCAAGCTAAAGATGGAGAGACCGGAAAGATCTGACAAGACTTCGGAAGAGCTTTGAGCTGGCGGGGTTGGTGTGAGTAGAGACCACGCTGCATTCCTAATAGTAAGGAATGGCCAGTATTTGACATAGGCTTACTTGCCTCTGGCATCGCGAGGTAATGTTTCCGACAATATCGGAATACTTTGAACGTGTCGATCAGGTCCTCGAGAAATTCGCAATCGCTAATGATATCTCTGCCGTGCCTACTCGTCTACGGATCTTGTTCGCAGACCGCGAACACAATTGCAAATGAGAACAACGTACGTAATCATGTAGGTAATAAATGATTGTTTATTTTGTCGCAAGTAAGGTAGTATCCATAGAATACATCTCATGGCTCTCCAGCAGGTCCTGCAAACTCCAACCCAGGGGCAGGAGCTTCTCCCAGAATCGGAAACCCGTCCTCATGGAAATCAATCTTCTTCGCATTGGCATATCTGTCCCCACAAGATCCCCCAGAATTGGGCGTCGAGTGGTACGCCATCCAAGTCTCTGAACCATCAGGCGACGTGAAAAAACTGTTATGCCCTGTACCATAGTTGCCATTCGCGCTGGCAAATTGAGGCCCCGATTTAGTCCATGAGCTGGTCTGTAGAGGGTCACCGCCCTCATAGGACATGAACGCAATGGTATAGTTGGGTGTTCCACAGTAAGAAGCAGAGAAGGAGACAAAGGTCTTATTATTGCGGTATATCGCGTGGGGTCCTTCATTGACTTCCAGTGCTCCGATACGCTCCCATGGCTCGGTCGGCGCCGAAAGTAAGTGCTCAGTGCCGATATCTACTGGTGAAAACATCTCGGCAATGCAATTCGACTGAAGCGTCTCGCCAGTGTCGTTACGGAAGCAAGAGTAGACAAAGTAGTCCTTTTCATTCACCTTCACCCGCGTGCCGTCGATCGACCAGTTCAGGGTGTTGATAGTACCGAGATAGCTGAAGGCATCCCATGGAGAGGAGCCACCGACTAAAACTTGAGATTGTTGGATATCTGTTGAAGCACATCCACCGGCGGAGAAGTAGATGTACCACCTTCCATCAATGCTGTGAATCTCTGGCGCCCATACGTTGCACTCTCTCTGCGGGCTGTCAGGCGACCAGATGGTCTTGACTTCACCATTCTTGAGGCCATCGAGTGTCGTTGCTCTTCGTATACGGACGTCTGTCCAGGTTGTCGAGGTCATGTACCAATATCCATCGTGCCAGACAATATCCGGGTCGCCTCCATGAACAGGCTCGATGGGATTGGAGAAAGTGGCTCCCAACACGGCAGCCAAGCCGGTCATAAGGAGGAGAGAAGTTTTGAAGAGATGAGAAAACATTATGAACATTGGAATGATGTTAAGAATGGTTGAGTAGATACCTCATCTGGCTTGTTGCAGAGATGGTCCATTTTTGAAGTTATATATAGAAGTTGGAAAGGGGTTGTCAGTGGTCACTTACCTGGGGAAAAGTTTACCAATACGAAAAACCTACTCTACGCGCACCAATGCCGTGCGATTCGTGGCATAGTGAAAGATGCCACGCCATCCAAACAGTCTCAAAGGCAGAATTGATGGTCCAGGGGTAATTGGATGGGTCCTGATGGGTTCAGCACTTACCAAGGAATCGAGTGTATTCATATCGCGTACTAAACCTTGGCCATACTTCACGTGGTGGCCGTCGCGTAGATTCGGGTAAATACGAAGCGAGAAGCCAGCGTAAAGAAAAATGGCCCCCTGGGCAACAGGACTTGGCAGCTTCTAGGTCTTCAATGGATCTTTCCCCGCCTCCGCATTTCCAAGCCCTTTCACCTGAGGCTACAGTCACGAGCCAAGTAGACTTTACGAGGTTCGTCTCCGTTGTCAAGCCACGGGCGAAATTTAGATCGTACATAGGTAGGACCAAAACTTTGAAATGTGGCAGTGGCGGAGTGCGAAGTGATCGCTGATCGTTCCATGGTTTTGGTTTTTGAATATATTGAACACCTCGGTGCGCATTACCACAAATCAGCTTATTTGAGGTTTTCATTCAAGAGATAAAAGGCCTGGCAAGAATCCCGCCTGATCAGACACGCCTTGAAGGACAGTAGCCATTGTACGACATGGCATGGATGATCACCATCTCATGGACAACATTATTGAATGGATAAATAATCATCTTTTCCCACATAATGTTGGGTTCTTTTCTGTCCTAAAGGCGTGATAGCACATCATTACTGTTAGATGGAGTACTATTTGGCCCGGGGAGAGTCAATCCTGTACAACCTTCCAGGATGAATGATTGCATCCATGGTATATCAATTTTGTTCTTAGACCCATCTTCAACCTAAGGACATAGCTGATACTGAACTCTACGCTTTTGTGTAGAAAAACTACAACAGTGTATAGATGGGAAAGGAAACAAAATTTGTAATGAACGCTCCAGCTGCTTTCAATAGCCGTACTTAGGGAGGTCAAGGTTGTTGAGGCAGAAGCACAAAGTGGTAAAAACTCTGAGTGCCGACTCTAATTAGGTACCCGGGTATATGACCATAGCCAAAACTCTGAATGGGAACAAGATAGTCTTTCATGACCACCAAGACATGCTCGTTGAGGTGTTATAGAGGTTTCGTGCATAGTGTCAATAGACCATATAAGGTTGATATACTATCACGCCGGAATTCACCACATCAGGTTCTTGAGACATACTTGAGATCTTGCTTTCGAGCTGGATTGTAAAAAGAAAGAGAAAAAAAGAAGAAGAAAGGTCAGGGTCCCGAAACTTACACAAAGCTCATCACAATGTGGCAACATATACCTTATGTTTGGTTCTTCAAGTTGGAGTTGATAACAGGGCATTGTACAGGTAGGCATGGTGTTGAAAACTCATCAACTAAAAGTCGCACCATTCCCATTGCTTCTTGATCCCAGTGAAACCCATTCCTGGTAAGGGAAAGTCTAGATGTAGCGAGTGTTGCGTGTCGGCTGCGTGAATTTAGCCATGACCATGAAGTTTGGAAGTCATTCTCATCATTTCACTTACTGGACTTTACTGGCCAGGCTTTTCACATCTCAGCCGAGTTTCTGATTTTTAGTATCTTGGAATGCATCGCAAGCATACCATGAGGTTCCAGCGAATACTTGAATGGGAGGTTCTCATAACAATTCACCCCACCTTTCGCCTGGTGCCAACCGCCTGCTTTACTACTCCTCCCTGCAATCTCATTCTCCTGTCTGTGCAGGCTTTCCGTGCAGGACACAAAGTAACTGTACTCCTACGAACCATGAAGACAACAATCGGTTCCCACCACGGCTCCATCTCGCGTATACCTGAGGACCACCCACCGATTACTACCAACGTCAAAAGGGTTGTTCAGATCGGCTACCGTCCCATAGGCGGCAGGGCCGCGGCTTGGACCATCGGCGTCCTCAATGAGTTGCTCAAGCGCTTGGGAAATATGGGAATACGCATCGACGATCAAGGGCCAAACCCGCATCACCACTGGTGTGTCATCGTGGGGGATTTCTACCATCATGCGCAGATTACGAACGGGCTGATGTGGTACGAGAACGAGGAGGTCAGCTGGGGTAAGTTGTGAGAAGAAGCGATATGGACAACAATCGACTAGAAACAGGGTTCTGGCTGATTTGCAGAACATAGGGGATGGCTGGTCGTTGTTTGACGTGGGTGAGACAACGTTCAACGACGCTGCGATAGCAAAAGCAGGTGAGCTGTCTGCATTCCTTACCCATGACCATCTTGCCAGCACGAAAGCTGATGTGTATATGTATACCAAAGCTCTGAGAGGCCTTCACGATATGCCCGAGGCCTACGATCTGTGGTCCAACAATTGCCATCACTTTGCGCTGAGGCTCATCGACACCATCTGCTCCTCTGGTTACAGGACTTTCTCTAAAAGCAAACGGTACCATCGCAAGTCGAGCTCAATGCACCGTGTAGACGAAGAGAACGTAAGAGAATCGTGAAGGGCGAAAGTGCGTCTATAGTACCTACTATGTAGAGGAAGAGCCGTGAAATCCAATGTCGTGAGTTCGTCGTCGGCAGTCGTCGAGGATGCAGCATCCCTGCACGATGCGCCAGCGATCCACGATAGCCTTCCTATTTGGGTACCTCCCCCGCAACTTCCCCGGACTTTATCCCTGTTGACAAATCCACACCCTTCGCACTGTACTTGCAGCATGATATTGCGATCAAAGCCGTGTCCAGAGAACGCCAACAGGCACGGTGGTGACGTCGAATCCAGCGACGAAGATCCTCCAAATCCGAGAACACATGAAGCCTCACCAATTATCGTAGAGTCTTCTTCTGCAACGGTCATGCCATGTAACACTGCATCAGAACTGGAGGGTGAGATGGTCGTTTAAAAAGGTTGCGGGCCTGCGCAGCTTGCAGCATCTCAAACGTAGCGCGCATGTTTGACTCTACACATGTTTTCTTGTCACAGTAACGAACGCACCTACTACAACATACCCTTTTATTAGTTGCCAGCCTCCCTCAATCTTATTCCAGCGGCAACGGCCTCCAAAGACACATGAAAGGCGGCACATCAATCAATCTGCCCTGAACATCACGGCCTTTGAATTTCTTTTGGGGCTTCGATATCCATCAACCCAACCCATACGGGAAAGCGAAAGATCGGCATCGCAACGATTATAGCCGGACAAACTCTCCAAATTTGTCTTGCCATAAGACTCATTGAACACAACGCAAAATTCCAGCACACTCACAAACGCCACAATGCAACTGCACCCAGTCAACCTCTTCCTCCTCTTCCACTTACTTTCCGTCACCCACGCAGAAGTGTCCATGCCCCTCACCACCGCCTCAGGCTTCACCATACCCACCTCCGAAACATCCACGCCGACAACCAGTGGGCCTACGATCAGCTTGCCCACCGAACCGAATCCAATTTCAACTTCGGTCGAGTCCACCGCAACGGCTGCCAATCCTAGTGGCACGACCGAGAGCTTGTCGGGCGTTGCGACTAGCACCGGGGCGAGCGCCAGCGCCAGTGCGACAGGAGCGGCGCCGAGAGGCGAGGGCGGGAGTAAGGTTGCGCTTGTGGTGGCGTTGGGCATGGGAGTCGCAGGCTGGATCGGGCTGTGATCTCAAGGGGCTTCGCTATGATGTTGGCAGGAGAGAACAGCTACAGTCTCTGAGTAGTTCTTGGTCATTCTTTTGGAGGGAGGAGTGGAGAGAGCATCCATGAATCGGGTTATGGCAGATATGGGCAAATCGGGACTTGACAGGCTTTGATTTTCGATACCCGGCCAGACTGCTGCAGCACTACTCGGCCGTACGCAATGCAACATGATGAGCAGGTTCACGAACGCTTTTGTGCATATGACAGAGCCAAATGCTTGCACTTGTCGCCTGAAGCGAGTGGTGAATACGTTTTCTTTCCCAGAAGCGCCCGGCACAAATTCGATGAAGTAAGAGAAGATCAAGTCACAGCCATGTGCCATTCATTTGGCCGCAACACGTTCCACCTGACAGAGTCTGGACTGAGTCCAACCGAAGCGCCGTCTCTTGCCAACCGAGACACTCCCAGAACGCTCCCTGTACATTCTTGGCAAACAAAAGATTGTTTCCCATCCGTCTTCTTGTTTACATGTCCAGATACACTCAGAATCTGCCTCCGACCTACAGAGCCAGCATTGCGAGCGCGGCCGCTGCACCCATGACACCCACACCAGCCACAGGAGCATCCGTGCGCACCGCTGTATTGCCACTGGCTGTGGATGCGCTCTCGCTAGCCATTGCGGACGCAATGTAGCTCGAGGCAGCTGCGACTTGTGCAGGCTGGGCAGAGCCGATGTTTTGACAGATTTCTGTGGCACTGTTGAGAAGTTCTAACGAAGCATCATTGTGAGTTAAAGTTTTCTTGGTCTTTCAAAGAGAGGCAGTATGGCTTACTGGTCTGATCATCGGAGCTGCAAGAGCTGAATAAGACACAAGGACCGATATTTGTGGCCAGCTGATCTTTCTTTGAGCACAAACAGGGCAGATCTGAAGCGTTGCAGTTGATAGCTGTGGCCGCTGAGTCGAGACAAGGCAGGGCGCATGTGGGCAACTGGTCGACAAGATTGACGATATCGGTCTTGGTGCTGCTTGGTGCGGTGGCGGTCGTCGAGGCACTGGCAACGTTGCTGGTGCTCTGGGCGAAGACTTGGCCGACTAGGACAGCAGCCGAACTGAGCAGAGCTGTGGAATGCATTTCGGTGTGATGTTTTTATTTTTCCTTTTGGGTAATGCGTAGTGCGGTCTGGTTGGTAAAGAACAATGTACGAAATGGGCGTGTCATGAGCTGCTTTGGACGTCGAGTAAAAAGCAGAAGAGAGAGAGGGTGACGGTACGCCGAGGAGATGGAAACAAGATGAAGGTGACCGAGAGTCAAAGTACCGGTGATGGAGGAAGATACAATTGTTGTGGCATGTCAGACGAGTGAGACGTCGAAGATCATCGATGGTCACGACCGGGCTTGATAACATGAAGACTGCAGCTGCCTTCAAGAGCCCTTATCACCGCCAACCTCACTAATTGGTGCGTGACATGATGGGGGAAGGCAGACACTTTCTGCGAGCTGACCACTGATCAAAATGATGGCACTTGCCAAGCAAGCCCAAGGCGTGCTACAAGCCGAAGCCATCGCTCTTTCCTCACTGCCATCGAGCAGGAGTGATCAGCTCTCGTCAGACGCGGGTCTCGGGTTGCCCTGAGGGCTGATTCAAGGCCAAGACATCAGCCTTTGTGCCAATTTTCGTGTATGACAGAAACGCGCGTACGACACTAATTAGAGGCTCAGAAGGCTGTATTGCTGAGAAAGCGAGGCTTGGTACCATAGTAATAGTGGCCGTGTCGTCGGCAGTCACAGATTGGCTCCATCTTTTTTGGCAGTTGCCCATTCACCAGTACTGCAGTACTGAGACGCTATGATGTCATCCCGGATTCGATCAATCCTCATTTGGAGCTTCATCGTCGAGACTGAGTTCCATTGAAGAGCATTTCGGCATACCAAATGCGTTGGTCAAAACTTGTCGGGTTGTCATCGCTTGCTTTTACAGGGGCCCGTCTGCGATGGGTTTTAGTCCAGGTGCTCAGAGAGGTTATGTGTACTTAGGTAGGTAGGTGACAGGAAGACTAATCCGTACCTACCTGAGTACCTACTCCGTATACAGTAGACAGGTACCAGGGTACCAGGGTCAGATTACAGTACCTGGCTCCTGTGCAACATCTCCGGTACGGAACAGGTAGACTTCGACCTTATCATGGGCACCGCCGAGTGACCCTTGTAGGCATTATCCACAGCAACTTGCTCAACTTTACCTCGATATACCACATGGCGCCGAAGATCCTCATCTTTGGTACAGGCAGCATTGGCGGTGCCTATGCAGTGATTCTCGCGCGCGCAGTACCTCCTGCCGACATCACCGTGATATGCCGGTCCAATTTTGAAGCCGTGGCCGAGAACGGCATCACGCTGCACTCATCCCTCCCGGCCTGGGGCCGAGATCTTCACGTCAAACCCTCCGTTGCTAGAACCGTTGCAGACGCGGTGAAGGCCAACAACGGGTCATCGTTTGACTATGTCATCGTCACCAGTAAAGCATTGTCAACTACGCCATCCACCCCGGAGCTTATACAGCCAGCTGTGACGCCCAAGACTACCATCGTGCTGATCCAGAACGGCATTAACATCGAACCCCCCTTTGCGGCCCTGTTTCCGGAGAATCCCATCCTCAGCACTGTCGTCTACCTGCCCGCCACACAAGTCCAGCCCGGTATCATCGAGCACAGCGAGGTCGAGCTGCTGCATATAGGCACATATCCCGCCCAAGCACCAGCTGCACATAAAAAAGCCGCTCGCGCTTTCGCCGACCTGTTGGCGCGCTCAGGCGCGTCTTCGAAGCTCCATGATGATCCCCAAGCGGAGCGCTGGTCGAAACTGTTGGTGAACGCATCGTGGAACTCCATCTGCGCCCTGACTCGGTGCCGAGATCGGCAGCTCCTCGACATCGGCACGCAGTTTGGAGACTATGCCGACTTTGTTAGGAGCTTGATGCTGGAGATCGCGGCGACGGCGCAGGCATATGGACATGGAGCTGTCAACGAGGCCCTCGTCGACTTGCAGCTCAAGCGTGCGACAAGTCGTCAGCTGCCAGGAATCCAGCCATCTATGATGGCCGATGCTCTGGGTGGCAGGAATATGGAGGTTGATGCCATTCTTGGCAATACAATCCGGCTTGCGAGGCAGAAGGGTGTCTCTACACCTATGCTACAGACGATCTACTTCCTTGCGACTGGGCTTGACAGGAGCTTCTCGTTGGCAAAGCCATGATCTTGTGAAGTCGCTGGCTGCGTCAATGAGTCTGCGGCGAGCAGCGGCCCGCTTGGAGGCTATTTGACATCTCATTCCCTAGTCAGTGTGCCCCCATGGGCAGCAGCCCTTATTTAAGTCCCATGCAAAATCAGTACCCATACTTCCGTCTGCCTTTTCTGGGCAACGAAAGCGGCCATTGGAAGGGCGAAGAGTTCGGCAGCGATTGAGATAGACAGGTAGAATTACAATAGAGTGGCCAAGCCTTCTCAGATACAAGGCATGATCAACGTATGTCAGATCGCCACCGGGCCCTCAGCAACAAGATAACATCACGTTAGTCTTATCGTATCTGACAGGTTCAGCGTCGGTCATCTGAGATGCTCCCGTGTTGTTTTCTCTTGCTCCTGTGATTACTAGGGCTACTCAAGAGACCTGTCTCTCTGCTGTCCCGCCCTTCCTCCTTTCCCCTTTCCAGCCAACTCGGTGGCCTTACCTTCTGGAAAGTCTGATTTGACACCCGCAACGCCGTTTAAACTCGCCACCCTTCCGCTTTCGAAAGGGTTATAGAGACACTGTGCCACCTGGGAGCGATGAAACGGCCGAAGAAAGATGAGCAATGTATCTTGACCCAAATTATAAGCCCGCAGTCTTTGAATGGGCAGTAGCAGCGAATGATGAGCGTTCGAAACAATAGCAACGGTGAGATGTGGAGGAGAGAAGGGCGCAGCACCACAACGTTTAGTTCATTGAACTCGCTTCAACCTCGCGACTTTGCTGAAACATCGTCGTTGGTTCAACTCCCGAAAGAATGAGAACGAAAAGTTTTTGTTGGCTTTTCTTCTTCTTTGGAGTTCCACAAGTGGCGCTGAAGGACTGTTGCGCTAACGTCATCGCTAAATTCAATATCAGCGGAGTCGCGAAGCCATCCCTTGGCAGATCCGATTATATTGTACAGTACCCACTTCAGGGGGGGGATGGCGCCCGCTCCATGCCCGCCATGTGGTGAGAACCCTCCCCAGATAATAAGCTTTTTCGCCAGGAGCCATTTAGTGAGGCTCCGCTATCCGCCCGGCTTCGGGCCACGGACGGATGGAACTCGGGGGTTGAAGAACCACACGCGGTCGAAGGGTCCACAGGCTACGACAGCAGCATGGGCCTTCCCTGCCAGCTTCCAGACTGTTCTCGTTCATCTCACATCATCGTCACTGTGGTGTCAAAGTCGCCTCTTGAACATTTCCCCAACATCTACACTCGCTATAGACTTTACAGGTCGATCGCCGTGGAGAATGTGACAGACACCGGATGCATCTCCCAAGACAAGAGACCTCATCTTTCTGACTTCGCTTGGAGCAGTGGAGAATCGGACGGTCAGACTCGCGGACGGGGCCGCGCAAGGCTCTGGGAAATTCGCATGAAAAATTGAGCGAAGTTCTCATGAACCCTCCCGTCTTAAATTCCGAACTCACGCCGCCCACACGGAGAGCACCGTAACGGACATCTCGAACAGATGGCCAGGCCTGGAGATCACCTCTACCTGGCCCCTATTGACATTCCACAAAACATTTCATCGTAGTTGATACCGGTCTGAAATGCATTGCAACATCACCACGCGACAATCCGAAAGCAAACCGAACATTCCGGCTGCAGGAGGTTCAGAACCTGTTGTGAGGACAAAGGGCTGGAAGCCAAGAAATCCTGTCTTGTTGCCCAATCTGGATCTGGGACCCACCTCACTTTTGGCCTCGCGCCGCGAGGCTGACTCGGAAGCGCGAGAACGTCCTGGTGTTCGATGAGTGTCGATTGCACTTTCATATGCATATATATACATAAATACTGTATTCCCTCGATATGGAGCTACATTATAGTCCCTCCGTTACGAGTGCACGACTGTTTCCTAGCGTTCTTCATGCTTTCCCATCTCTTGTATGATTAATATGGATGCACAAAATATTGCAACACAGGACCATCAAGTCCCCACCTCCACAACTCCAACCCTAGTCAACGAGAGTCGTAACGACGCCAGCGGCAGCGACATCGACGACAATGGCGGCCCCGGCCCCGTTTTCCAGTCTATCGTCTCCAACCATGGCCGTCAGAGCTCCCTCAGCCAGAGCCAGCGGCCACGCACCCGGTCCGGCTCCTTTGGCCGCCAAGTAACCCGACAGTCCACAAAGGAAACAACCCGCGATCCCAATCTCGACCCGGACACCCTCCCTTACCGAACATTATCTCAGAATGCCCGCTTCGAGGAATTCACTGCTGAGGAACCATCAGGCGCGATCAAAGGCCCTGTTTTCGTTGACGCCGATGGCTGCCAGAAGGAGTACAAGCTAGTGACCTTTACACCTGGCGATCCGGAAAACCCAAAGAACTGGTCGAAGCTCTACAAGTGGTACTGCACCATGGTCGTCGCCATCACATGTTTTGTTGTCGCACTCGCCTCGTCCATTGTCACCGCCGATCTCATCGGCGTGGAAGAGAGCTTCAACGTGAGTGAGGAGGTCGCACTCCTGTCCATCACCGTCTTTGTCGTAGGTTTCGGCGTTGGGCCGGTCTTCTTTGCGCCACTATCCGAAATTTACGGTCGGAGGATCATCTACGGCACGACCCTCTTCCTCGCCGTGGTTTTCATCATCCCGGAAGCCCTCGCCAAGAACATTGCTACGCTCCTCGTCTGCCGTGCCATAGACGGCATCGCTTTCTCGGCGCCCATGACACTTGTGGGTGGTACATTGGCGGACCTTTGGCGCAATGAGGAACGCGGTGTCCCCATGGCTGCTTTCTCCGCTGCTCCATTTATCGGTCCTGCCATCGGACCCCTCGTTGGAGGCTACCTTTCTGATGCCGCGGGCTGGAGGTGGTTGTACTGGATCCAACTCATTCTCGCAGCTATTGTCTGGATCCTGATCACCTTCACCGTGCCAGAAACCTACGCCCCGACCATTCTTGGACGACGTGCCAAGCAAATGCGCAAGGAAACAGGATCTGAAGAGCATGTCACCGAGGCAGACCTAGACACCCGTCCGTTCATGGAAAGACTCTGGATTTTCCTTGTCAGGCCCCTGCAATTGCTTTTCGGCGAGCTCATCGTGTTCTTGATCTCGCTATACATGTCTGTGCTTTACGGACTTCTGTATATGTTCTTTGTCGCTTTCCCAATTATTTACCAGGAGGGCAAAGGCTGGAGTGCTGGTAGCACAGGTCTGATGTTTGTGAGTAGTACCGTGTGCCCTTTGCTCCAATATATGCCCAAGACCCGAAGACTGACAAAACATACCAGATCCCTCTCGCTCTTGGCGTCATAGCCTCAGCCGTGTGCTCCCCATGGGTCAACAAGCACTACCTCAAAGTCACCGCGCGGTTCAACGGCCACCCACCCGCCGAGTATCGCCTCATCCCAATGATGTGCTCATGCTGGTTCATCCCATTGGGTCTCATCATCTTCGCCTGGACAAGCTACCCAAACCTGCACTGGTTCGGCCCCTGCTTCGGCGGCTTCTGGGTCGGGTTCGGCTTCATCTTCCTCTACAATGCGGCCAACAATTACCTCGTCGACTCCTACCAGCACCAAGCCGCAAGTGCACTCGCCGCCAAGACCTTCATTCGGAGCTTTTGGGGCGCGGCTGTGGTGCTCTTCACCGAGCAGATGTATGCTACGTGCGGGTACCAGTGGGCGAGTATGATCTTGTTCTTCATGGCGCTGGCGTGTTGCGGAATTCCGTTCCTGTTTTGGATCTATGGCGCAAAGATTCGAGAAAAGTCCAAGTATGCTTACGCTGGCAATGATGAGAATGACGATGAGGACACAACCGTTCCGTCGACTGGTGTGAGTGATGAGGAGAACCAGATCAAGAAGGAAAGCCGTGAGCAGCAGCGTGTTCCTGCGCCTCCTCTTGCGGCAGGTCCTGCGCCTTGATATTGAAGATGAAAGATTAGATTGATGAGTAAATGTTTAGATGTCTAGTAATGTATAAATAGTTACAAATGAAAGAGTCTCCATGCGTTGGTTACTATATTCCACAGACGGTCAAAATGCTTTCAGGAATGATGAGTTCTCAAGTCATCGGTGTACTGGACAAAGAGACTACTGTATGTCAAATGTTTCGGAAGGGTTGGTGTCGAACGCTAGGCATACAATCCGCATTCACAGTATTTAGAACATTGCGTCGGCTGGTTCGCCCCCAGAAGGTGTGCAGCCCGAGAGCACGCAGAGCTGTTAGTCTATCACAGGCTGCGCAGAGACTCGTCGAGGACTTACTCCGATGCCTGTAGAAGAATTCTCCGTTATTAAGTAGGTGGTGTGTCAGCTAGCATGGTGCCTGGTAGGCGCCAAATTCGGCCTTCATCCGGGGATTATCATGACAGATGAGTAAATAGTGGAGGCAGATCCAGACTCATAGTGACTTAGACGTTGTCGGTCAAGAGCTACGTAGCCTGAATTCGACCATTTTCAAAGTAGTGCACCAGATTTTGAGGCCATCCAAACAGCATTGGTCGTCACCTCTGACAGGACTAAGCTGGTCGAACAACTGAGGAAAATATGCTTGATATCGTGTCAAAGACTCCAGTCATCTCCATGCTCCTGCCCTACCTCCATATCTCGCCTCAAACCCGTCCATCAAACCCCCGAATGCCACGCTCGCATCCACCGTCTCGACTTTGACGCCCGGTCTAAAGGCCCAGATATCACTACACAGTCCCCGGCCGCTGACCTCTCGCGCTCCACCCACAGCACCATCCAAAGCCGTCTGCCCGCCCACCCGCACGTCATCTTGGATCAGAGAAAGTCGCCGCAGTTGTGGGAAAGCCTGGCCCTGCCGCACTCCCGACATGTGCTTGAGCAGATTCGCATGTACGAAGAGCGGTTCTGGATGCGTTCGGTCTGTGGTGTCTTGGTGCTGTGTGGGTGGTGGGGATATGCCGTATTGCAGCATGGCCGCGCCGCAGAAAAAGTCTTCCTGCCCGCGGCTGAGGCTGCTGCCGAGGAGGGCGAGCCAGCGAGGAGCTGGAGTGTAGGGTATGCCGAGGGCGAGGAAAGCGTAGCGGCTGCAATCAAACAGTCAGCATGTATCTAGTCTGAACCTGAAAACAGTCATGAAATACTAACAACGTGTCCTTGTCGCCTCCACTGAACCAGTATCCGCCCTCTGTCTGCATGTGACTTGCCAGATACAGCGCGGCTAGATTCAGGCCATCGTTGCCCGACTTTGCAATCAGGACTTGGCCGCTATCGAGTTGCCACGCTTCGTGGCAAGGGACGCCGAGAAGTCGGTGGATCGCGTTGTCCGGATGGTCGCGATTCAGGTCCGGCCAAAAAACCGCCCGACCACCACGGGGATCCGTGTACAACGGTGCGTCGAAGAGTGCCGAGACGTCGGAGAGAGGGAAATTGTCCGAGTCGAGGAAGAGCACTTCGTCAAAGGAGGAGCGCAGGATTGCTTCGGCCTTGAGCTCAAAGTTCTTCCACTGCCCAGGGGCTTTCTTCGTGGCGACCTGCACAGACGTTAACTTTTCGTGTGTCTGTATTAGGAATATTTGTTTATTCTCTTTTTGAGAAGAGAATAAAAAAAGCAGAACTCACCATATGGATCTCAACCCCAAGCGCCTCCAGCAGCGCCCTCTCCTTCTCACCCTCTAATTCCCCTTCAAAATGCCACACCTCCACACCGCCCTTCCACCCAAGCCGCTGTAGTTCCTCGATACAAACCGCGGCTCTCTCCACCGTGCGCTTGTTCCCCGCCGCAATCACCACCCCGCGGCTGCCCTTTTCCACAACCACCCCATCCGGGCCAAAACCAGGGCCCAGTAATGCCCCTTCGCCCTCTTCGTTCGCGCGCCTCTCAAGAAATTGCACTGCCGCCCTACGCATCTCGATGAGATCCTGGGCGTTTAAGGAGATCCAACGATCGTGCTCCTCGCGCAGCTGGTCCTTGTTGACCTGCTCATCAAGCTGACCCCGCGGGCAATGCGCCTCATTCAACGCAACGGCCTGCTCGTGGCCCAGCACAGGTCGAGCGAGGAAGGCTTGAACGGCGGGCGCCAGGCGTGGGTGGAGAGCGAGGGGCCGGTCGAGCTCCGCTGTCACAGCACCTTTTGCTGCGTCAAAGGCGGGCGGTGTGTCGATCCAAGCCGGTGGATGTACCAAAGGCGCGCCATTCGCCGCGGTGGGCTTGTCGCCAATGGGCAGCAGGTTTTGCATGAAGCCAGAGCCTGAGTAGGAGGCGTTTTCACGATGTGACCACACCACGTAGCCAAGGAGCACGAAAGAAGCAAGCGCAGCGGCAACCCATCTAGCGCCAGCTCGGGAGTGGACGACCGTCCATCTCGGATGGCTTGTCCACCAGGCCATTTGTCGTCAGCTCATTTGGCAGATTGGGTTAGGAAGAAGCGATGCAGTAGCAACGCGTTGTTGACGTTCTGGGAAATTGACATGTCCTTGTGTGGTTGCTGGGCCGGCTCCCCTGCGACATCCGACAGGAGTGTGTTGCGCGGCCACCAGTTTCACGCTTCGGTCGTTTTGTTGGACGCCCATTAGGTGCGCGACTCACCTGCGCGGTAACCCCTGGATTGAAACTCCGCGGTGGCGCAGTGCAAATGGTGGTGCCTGCTAGTGCATTTATGTTCAGGCGTTTATTTTCACTGCCCACCTTTCACAATGATCATCTACACAACAAATTACAATCTGCACGAGGTGTGCCATGTTTTGCTCATTGCCCGCAAGCCATAATATGCAACATACAAAGTCCCAACTCGATAAAGACACACACACTCTTGTCCACTACGGTCATAGTCTCCATCACAGTCTCCATCACGTAGCTCGTAGCATTCCTCTCCAGGCTCCAGCAACAATCTCGAGTCGTCTTCTGACTGTCTAACAAGTTCACTCGGGAAATTCCCCACCCCTTCAAGAAATAGTAGCAAAATCTTCAAGGCAAACGTCACTAGCTCGCTGTTTGAATATTTCTCGCCGCCCTCTGGCAGTTGAAGCAGTAGGCCACCGGGGACTAGATAAAGTCCACGAGTCCACGAAACTCGCAGATCAATGCCGGATCGAATTCATTCACCCACTGTGGCTCCCATTGTGGCTCAATGGCCTCTTTGGTTTGCGTCGCCACCAATTCGTTCTGAACCGGTCGTTCATCTTGCGGAATGGCAAAACTTGCGCTTCCTGAAGATGCTGCTCCACTCATGAGCGAACTTCTCAGTCGAGCCATCCGTTGCTTTGCGCGTTTGATGCTGAATTGCTTGTCGGGTCCGCCATCGTCATTCGAGGCCTTCTCGCCCATTGGCTTTGAGAGAGGTGCTGGCAATTCGAACATGGATTCATCGGTCATCTGAGAACATCTGCTGCCAGATTTGCCGCGCTCTGTGACGTCGACAATGCGCTCCCGACTCACATTTGACTCTTCGCTGGCCATTTGAGGTGACTTGTTCCTTGCACTATGCATACCCTTGTACTGTACCTCATTTAGCAGCGTTGACGAAGTGGTCTCCTTCAAATAATCAGCGCTGTTGCTAAGCTTGTGTGATATTTGCGTGCGTCTGCCCATATGCGTAGACTCCGATGCACTGTCAATGTCAATGAAGTCATCGTCGGACAGGTCGCCCAATAAATTTTCGATAGTCTTCGGAGTCTTGTTGGCTGATGTTATCGCGCCATTCTTGTCGATACTTGGAGCCACGGCACGTCGAGGAGCATCGCTCGCAGTCTCGTAGTCACAGGTCAGGTCAATGATGCCCTCCTCGTCAACGTCGCAGAGTTCGAGGTCCAAAGTGGTCCTTCTTTGTAGAAGCTGTGTTTGATTGGTTGGTGAGAAAGCAGGCGACACACCGGCTCTCGCTGTACTCTTTGAAGCATCATTCTTTCTCGCACGCTTGAGTGAGGGCTCGAAAAGCGTTAAGTCTGGAATTGACTCTGTGCTCGACTTGGCTTCATCGCCACTGTGCACCTTTCTCTTGCCGCTACTATTTTTCTTTCTTGGAGGGTGTTTGCTGCCATTGCGGCAGCAATCATGTCCACATTTGTCTCCACGGACAGTCGTTCCGCCTCCAACCTGGGAGCAAGGGTGTCCACACCTGTATCTGCCGTTGGCAAGCCGGACCGGCTCGCCTTCAGTGGCTTCTCCGTCACTGGTCTGGGGTAAGTCCCCCGGGCTTCTTGATTTGCGTGATCGTGGCAGGTGCTTTCTGATATCAATGTCTGCCTTCTGTTGGACTGCATGCGAAGAGGGCCCAGGATTGCCCAATTGCCAATGGCCCTGGTCGGTGAAAGGCTCTGCTGCCCGCTTCTGCGTTACCTCCAGACTCAATGTTGAATCTAATGGCGATGTGATCGTGCAGTTTCTATCAAACATTGCCAAAGGTTCATCGTCTCGGGTATGGGCTTCAAGCTCGCCGAGTTCACTGGACTCAGCCTCGCTTCTTATATTGCCCTGAATTCCCAATATATTATCTTCATCGATTTTGGTCTCGATTGGGGGGCAGCCGGTTGGTAGCTGAGGTAGCACTGACCCATGTCCTTTGGCAGATGGGAATTGACTGCTCCTAATTCGACGCTTGAATGCCGAGGCAGGAAGATTGTGGTGAAGCTCAGTGGACACAAAAGTCCCCACGATTGCTTCACAGGCGAAACGGCAGATTAGAGCCTCACCGAAGCTTTTTGGGGTCCAGGTGAAGTGAATTTGATGAGTGTTGCGCGGTTGGTCGAAGGCCTTGAGGGATTTTCTACAGAAGTAAGATGATGTGCCCTCTGTTGCGACGGCTAGGAATGTGACTATAGGCATCTTTCCTTGCCACTTGCCTCTGACATTCGTAAAACCCAGCAATCCATCAACATGGATCACTGGACTACCGTCAAGGTTGACTTTGCTGTCTTTGACAGTCATGCCAATGGTCAATCTCGGAAACGACATGACTGAGTCTACCATTCTCTGCCCGAATGGTGGGTTGCGACTGGCAATTCTTTCAATATCGCCAGGGTCTGAATCTGCTAGTTGAGAAACGGTGCGGATATTATGAGACACGAGTTTGCGCATCAGCGCTGGGCCCAATTGAGGGACCTGTAGTAACTGCATTGCTTTGTCTTCCCAGGCCCTCGCAGCCATTGATCTCGACAGTTCCAAAGCGGCCCAACAGGCTTGACCATCAGTATCACTTCCCTTGCATTCTATGACTGTGCGAATCAGTCTATGCATCAGGTCCAATACGCGACTTGTTTCGGCGCGAAGACGTTGACGCTCGAAGCCATTGATGTTTGCCACTTGTACGCGGCCAAGCTCCATCTGAATGAGCAGGGATATCTTATGAGCAACAGCGCTCACGGTACCATTTATAGGGTGCACTATGAACGGATCTCGATTAATGTTGCGAAATAGCTCCTTCTCGTTGGCTTGCCAACGTATTCCGTGAAATTCATGAGCATCGCACAACGCGCTCAACTGTGCTCGTTAGCTCACCATTGGTCCCAAGAGAGGGCCTGGCAGTAGTACTTACCAGGTCTGGGACCTTGGCTCCCCTCGGTATCCCAAGAATGAGCTTCATGGTCTCGAAACGGATCATGTACTTCGACATGGCCCGCCCGTAATCGGTATGCTGAAACGTTGCATCACCTTTGACCAGACAGACTTCCTTCAGATTTGTGATAGCTGTCTCGCAGATCTGCTCAAGCTGGTCATCAAAGGTACCCAAGTTTTGCGCATCCAGGTTTGCCGTCCCGCCAGCTAAGTCACTGTAAAATCGAGGATTTTTTTGAAGCCGAAAGCTCAGGAATGTTCCTTTCATCCAAAGTCTCGCGCCTTTGATGTCCTGGAACGTTCCCAGACTGATTTCGGAGTTGAGATGCTCGATAAGATTTTTGTGAAGCGTGCTTTCTATGACCTGTCGACCGGAGCCAAGATCTTCGTATCGCGTCTTGTTACACGATCTTGTCAGAATGATGGCGAGTGCACTATCTTCGTATTGCGGCCGACCAGCTCGCCCGAGCATTTGCATGACTTCTAGATCGCTGTATTCGCAAAGCTGCCCGCCGTCTTGGTAAGACACTGTTCCCTTCAACACGACGGTGTGACATGGAAGGTTGACACCAATTGCAAGAGTGGAGGTACAGCATATGACGCTGAGATGGCCTTCCTCGAAGGCTTGGTGAACAGCTTTTCTATCCTCCAATTCTAGCCCTGCATGATGGAATGCGACTCCATGCCTCACCAATGACCGAAGGCTCGCGTCGATGACGGGAATTCTCCCGCTTGGCTGGGGCCAGAGTCTTTCGCTCGGTCGTCGTTGACTCCATTGCTTGGCAAGTTCTTCTGCAGCACTGAGACAGCTCTTGCGCGTCATGCAGAACACCAACATAGGCTTTTTATGGGTGTGCATCTCAATATGCTTCCAAAGCTGGCTGTTGAGAAAGCTGTCAAATGCATGATCCGTAAGCTTTGTATCGAAACAATGGACGAACTTCTGCAGCTTGACCGGACGGAATTCTTCCCCAAAGACCTCTCGATGAGCTGGAATACTGGGGTTTTCGCAACTTCTTCCAAGCCAAGACGCAACGTCGGCCGAATTGGGAATTGTCGCACTCAAAGCGATGAATCTAACCTTGGATCCGTAGGTCTTCATGCGGGACACAATCGCCTCTAATGTTGCTCCACGGGACTCTTTGAGAATGTGGACTTCGTCGATGAGGAAAAGCTCCACCAGGTCAAGGAGTTTTCTATGGTCAACCCAACCTCGAGTGATGGAATCCCACTTCTCGGGCGTGGTGACGATAATCTTTGCGTCGCGTACAGTTCTCATGGCCGCGTATGAGGTGTCTCCGGTGAGCTCAGACACCGGCATGGCCATCATAGCAAACTTCTTGCGCCATTGCTCAGCCTTCTCTCTGCAAAGTGCCTTGGTGGGTGCAATGTAGACGATTTTCGCGTTCTCATTGCACTTTAGGCTGGCAAGCTTGCAGATTGCCAACTCAAGGAGGACAGTCTTTCCACTCCCCGTTGGTGCGGACACGATCATATTGTCGTCTGTCATATAGATCGAGTTGAAGCATTTCGATTGAACCGCATTGAACATGCTGTAAGGAAAGACTGTGAGAAACTTGTCCGGAATCTTCTCCTCAGGCTTCAGGAGCTCAATGCCGTTTGCTCTGGGACGTGTCCGGGTAGTAGTAAGGCGCGGCAATACTCTGTATGTTGGAGACGGGACATGACATGGCACTGGGACATTTGGGGACGTAGCATTTGACAAGTATTTATTTACTTGCTGTTTGAGACTTGCGCGAGCCGCGGAGCTTGAATATGTAACATCGGATGCCGAATAAGAGTCGAGACACTCGTGACTTCGGTTGCCGTTCTTAATAACATGGCGACTTCCAGCGACATGTCCTTTGGAAGCCACCCGCTTTGACGCGCTTGGTGGAAGCAGCTGTCTTTCCGGTCCTAACAATCCTGATCAACTCCATGTCCCGAAGTGGCTGGTCCACTTCAAAGCTTACCAGGACCACCCGGGCCAAAAGCTTGGATTCCCTGGGACTGGTGTGGCTCCAGAGTTAGCAGAGCTGGATTTATACTCTCTGGACTAACTGGCACCGAAGCGTTGGGGCTGCCGCTGGGGATTGGGACACCCATCGCCTTGTTCGCGTATGCGGCGTATGGGTCGTTGTAACTCGCAGAATAGGCGTTCGTCACGCTGGGCCATTCTTCCATGTCGACAGCGCTGTAGTCGTAGATGGTGCTGTCAGAAGGGCTTGCGTTGAAATTTAAGCGGTTGGTAGCTGAGGCATTGGCGATGTTGGCATCATCTACTGGGTTATTTTGATGGTGCAATGGAGGAGTCAATGGGTGCTCGAATACAGGCGCTGGAGCCTGCTGCAACATGGGCTCTGGCAGCTGCTCGAACATAGGCTCTGGCAGCTGCTCGAACATAGAAGCTGGAGTCTCCTGCATTAGAGGAGCTGGGGAGTCAACGATGCCGAGATCTTGGGTACTGAACCTTCTCCAGTGTGAGTTGCTGGTGTCAGGGTAGCCGCCGTTTGTCTGAAAGAGTTCTTGAACTTTTGCGGCGGTGAAAGTGCTGTATCCGTTTGTCGTCAAGTGTCCCAAGCCGTCGCCTCGGGTATGTGTTGGTGCATGTGCGACCAAGTAGCCCTCCTGTTCGAGATTGGACTTGTACCTGATTAGGTGGGGCTTGGCACTGAGACCATCCTTGGAGGCGACAAGAGAGCAGGCAACGCCGATCATTTTGGCAGCAGCGTCAATGAGTAACCTGTCATTTGGGCGCAAAGTCTGAAAAGCAGCCCATGCAGGGTTCTTGGGCTTTGGCTTGCGTTTGTAGCGCCTTCTCGCTGGCGCCTGCTGTGGTGCCTGATCGGCCCGCTGTAGGGGGGCCGCCGCCAAGTCCATGGTTGATGCTGATATTGTAATAAGACTTAGATGGTCGCTTAGGTGCTTGGCAACTTTGATCCAAAAGATGATGCTGATGAGAAGCAAGTCGTCTCTAAAAGAAAGAAACAGGGTCAGAGGACTACGTCGAGCAAAGAGACGGCGTGTGGATGGCGCAGATGGGAAGCTGTTCTACTGAAAGACGGAGATGCGACATGCCTAGGCAGGCGCAGAATCACCAGCATGGGTGACAATGACGGAAAGGCCGATGTAGCAGTGGAAGGAAGGGACATGACTAAAGGGAAAACTGGCAGGCCTGGTGGGCAGCGAGTTTATGTGATGTAGAAGGGACGACAACACCAAAGTAAGAAGACGGGTTGGATCGCGAACATGGATGGCCGTATGAGGCCGGTAAGGGGTGGGTCGACCTCAATGTTGGTGAGGGACCAGGGGGGGGGTGGATATCCGATAGGCCTTGGTAGAGCAGCAAGGCTGAACCGTGCTACAGGAGGAATAACTACCCCCAAAGACGGGCAGGAACAATAGGACCAAGGGCCAGGGACGAAGGGTAAGGGGGTTGGTCGACCTCGTTGTAGGCGGGAAGCGTCGAGGGAGTAGGGTGGACTCAATTTCCTTGTGGGCAGCAATGCCTATACCGTGTCACAGAAGGGGTACTACCTCAAGGGGCAGGTACGAAGGCAAGAATTCCAGTGCTCAGGTATTGAAGTCGAAGGGACATATGACCCAAAAGAAAAGAAGATGCTTACCTGCGGGTGGATGAGGTGAAGGGGATGAGAGGGGTCAGTTGTGGTGGCGACACGGCTGAGTCGTTTGGAGTGAGAAAGAGGTCCGGAGAAGGACTGTCTAGACACATTGATTTTTGATTTTAAAAAAAATAAAAAAAAATTGTGATGGCCGTGAAGGAAAGGGATCACAGCAGAGGCGGTAGGACAAAGGCCCCCCCTTCCCCCGATATTTATAACTCCTACCAACATTAAGCTATACCCAATGGCCTTTTAGGACTGATTGGAGACGGCGCTGTTCCAAAGGGTCGTCGTCAATTGGACTGGTTGAACATGAGGTTATCCCAGACGGGTGTCGTTGTTGAACTAACGAGTCAGACTTCACCAAGCAGGTCTAGGTATTGCAACAGTATAGCTGGAACAGGGCGCGGTGCAATTCCTCTATCTAAATTGCTCAGCGGTGCCATCGCCAGCATCACAGGTACTTGGCCAGTACATCCTTTCGACACCAAGAAGTAGCTGCAAGTACTCCCAGAGGGGGCTGGTACTCGCACAACAAGCGGTAACACAGCTGATCTACATTGATAGCTAGGGTTATAGCGTCGCCGGGGTACCGATGGTACTCGGTCGAAGCTCCCTCGAAGCTCCCTCAAGTCAATCACCCTACACTATCGACCGCCCAAGGCTATCCCCTCGCTTGACCTATTGGAGTCCTCGACGAGCTCGACGGCCACTGAGAGTGAGGGCACTTGCTTGGCCTTGCGCCCGACCAATGCACTTCAGGTAGTGGAAGGAGGCTGGGTAAAGTCGACCGGCGGCGAGATGTGT
The DNA here is from genome assembly GCA_027946555.1 of Gnomoniopsis sp. IMI 355080. Lineage (NCBI taxonomy): Eukaryota > Fungi > Ascomycota > Sordariomycetes > Diaporthales > Gnomoniaceae > Gnomoniopsis > Gnomoniopsis sp. IMI 355080. The sequence goes on along the minus strand of JAPEVC010000025.1, from coordinate 60,149 downwards.
CACCGGACCTTCGACCGGCCTGCTCCTGCCTAACTGCAGACCCCCATAGTCCGCGATTCTAGGCCATCCCTGTGTGTCAAATGGTGCAGCGAGACCCAAATCGTCGGCTATACATGAGTGCAGTGAGCCAGCTTGTGATTGTATGACACTCAAGCGTCACGCTTCCCTCGCGCTGAACCTTTGCGGGTGTGGTGTCGCACCATTGGGCTCGCTGGTCTTGACGTCGATGAACCCAAGGTTGCTGAATCTAGAGGGTTCAACAGCTTGGTGGTATTCGGAGAGGAGATTTTTGGTGTTTGGGCAACGACAGTCTTCTCAAAGCTCACTATGCTGATCGGTGGAGGGCGACCTCGTTTTCGATCAGGTCCGCTATACAACCAGGTTGACAAGAGGACTATCGTCGTTCCTAAAATGAACTGTGTCTGAATGTTAGATGCTGGTTTCTCGGTGCAATCATACAATCCCAGGCACAGCTTTATGGTAGGCTCGGCCTACTCTCATCTAGGAGTGAGGCCCTTGTCTGAAGGTCTCATAGCCCATCAAAGCCAGGCTTTGCTTACTACAGCGCGCCTTCGCCACTGGGCTGCTCCTTCCTCGTTCCTCGCTCCATGGCCATTTACAATCCGAGTTACGACAAGAGGAAGTCATTGTGCAAGCAAATCCGAGTAATCATGACCGAAACGACACTGTATGCTGGCATGGGGGTTGTGCGTCTAGCGCCACAGGGGTCTCGTACAGTATACACGGCGGTAAGACCACCAACCCCAGGGGTTGCCCGCCGCCCGGACAGGGCTATCCCCTCGCTGCAAGAGCAGTTGCGACTACTAAATCGTAGCCAAAATCACGGCAGGGATGAATGATCGGGCTCGAAATGTTGACAGCTGCAGCATGGTCCTCAGGGCAGAGACTCCAAGTGCCTTCCAATACTTTGGATCCCAGCGGCAACCCGACCACCTTGAGACATGCAAAGAAAGGGCCACTGTGAGGGCTGGGTACCCTACTAGGCAGGAGACCACACCAACTAGAGTAAGATAATTGACAGCCTGATGGATCAGGAAGGAAAGGAGGTGTGGAAAGGGATTCAGTCAATGTCAACGAGAAAATTGCAAAGTACTGCCATCATTCATCCCCCCTTGCAGTGTCGGAACCCCACAGGTCAGAGTATTTGAGGGAACCTGAAGTAAATAAGTTGACAACTAGAAGAAATCGACACAATCCCAAGACGCTGCCTTCTGCATCAAACTCAAGCCTTTGGGGATGGCACATGCCTTGGGGCTTTGGTACAATGCTCTTGAAAGTCTGCGAATAAATGACCGTTTGCAGAACCTCCAAGTGCAAGGGTTATATGTCAAACACCAACTCAGACAATGTGCAATTGCATTGGTGTGTGCATGTGTTGCGATCACCAGTCGGGTGTGGATATGATATTCGTGACATAACACTCCCAGGACAATAGCGCGCAGCGACTTACTGCAACAGGGGATGGATTGCACTTGGGCACAATTGGGTTGCACAGATTGGTCTTGTCACAGAGCAAGTGCAATCGTGAATTGCCCTATGCTTGGCCACATCAACCCAGCTCTCGTATCAAAAAGCCGGTCGCATGACACGATCACTGACCGTCATCCGACCCAACTTGTCCCTCTGGCCTTCTATATCCTCCTGGAGCTCAGCTTGAGGCAATGCCAGGCAAGAGGCACACCTTTGAATGCCTGCATTAAATAGGCGTGCTTTGGGAGAGTCTGCTCCTGGGGGCGGGAGGACTAGACTTGCCGCTGAAAAGTAGTGGGCTAAAGCAATATAGAGGGTGCGGGAGTAGACTAGAAGAAATCTTTCGACTCAACTTACGGGATTCGACACCTCGTACCCGAAGAACCACAGACTGAAAATAAAGCTGATAATGATGCTGATGCTCGTTGCAAAATTCTTGGCAATATTGTCCGCATACTGGATGCATAGACTTGTCAAGACGCCACCGATGGCTTGGAATACAATCGCAGTCCATACAACTGAATTGTAGCCCTCACTAGGATTGATGAGTCAGCAAGCACGTCTCTTAGGCACCTAAGCATTGCTACCTAGGTAGGTTGCGACTTGAGTTCGCCCCTAGACCAGGACAAACCCTTCTTTCGACTTCTGCAATGTTCCCCAATAAGTTCCCCAATATCGTCTCCATTGCACGCGTCCCTCTGCACATCAATTTTGAGATTGTTCCAGGGCCCCTCTCGACACGTCACTTGACAAGCCTGTAGGCGCACATTCGTCGAGATGCACGTTTCTCGGAGCCAGCCCCAGCGACCAGCACTCTTGGTGAAGAAAGGCCCTCGAGAAATGACCATCGGAAGTGGCCAACGTCTCAGAAGCCTGAGCATGGCCTCGCTCGAACAACCTCAATCCTCTCAAGCAAGGGGCAAGAAAGCACTCTCGCTTGACGGGGTTGCTGATGCAAAGGATCGGTCTTGATACATCTTTTGCGAAAAAGCTTGGTTCCTCCGAGTTTGACGGCATCGGTCTGGCCCTCGCGACGCACCTGGGATATCGAAGGCCAAAGGCAAGACCCAACACACTGGAGAAGAGGCATGACTCACAAGAAACCATGTTTGGCTATATCCTCCCCATCCTTCAGACCCACACCAAATAGCAGGGCAGGGAATAGGCTATAGAATGACAGCTGGATATTCCTCGTCCACACACTGACAGGGCTAGCAGACTCTTTCAAGACCTTCTCGAAGTACACTCCAGTCAAGCCGCTCACCACCGCCGCCACAAGTACCGCCGTCAGGCCGAGGGAATAGTTCATCTTTGGACCGGGATCCGTGTCCGCATCGATACCCTCGTAGGTCGCTGACCGCTTCACGACACTGACAGCGCCCTCCGTGAACGAGTCGAAGGCTCTGCGCGTCAGCTCCCGCGCAACGTCGACAGCACCATTTGCCGCTTGTCCCAATTCATGCATCGACCTGGGGAAAAAATGGTCGCTGGTGTCGTGGATCACAAGGGAGGACTCCCTAGAGCCCGAGGGAAGGGACACAATTGCCACGCCTATGGTCAAAAGAATCACGGACGTCCACCGCTTTGCGCTGAGGGGACGTCGCAAAAGGAATACGCTAAACACCGCGGTAGTGAGTATCTGGACACACTGGTCAACGACACATTCAGAGCCAATCCTTGTCGATCAACGCGACCGCATCAAGACAACATAAGCTAACGTCAAGCCACAAGTCTTCGTGTCTTCCGGCATACACTTGTCCCAACCGAGCTCCCAGTTTGAGGGGGAACACCTGCTGCAGAATATCTGTAGCCATCTGTTCTGCCCCTTGTGACTAGGAGTGGGAAAAGCCAATGTACGCTTGACTAGCGAACAACAACTCGCGATTTCCAGTCGTCGACGGTTTTGTTTGGGGCGGGGGGTCTTCTGCTTTGCTAGTCTTGATGCGCCAGAGAATCATGCCGTTCAAGCCGCTACTCCATCCTTCAGGCACAACGATGCCTGGCAGTGGCGCTGCAGCAGGCGCCGATACCCATCAGGACGAGCGCGGGCGAGACGGCATTTCTATGGCCCATCGAGACTTTCGGCAATCACCTTGTAGGACTCGGGGCTTTCACACACCTTCAACTGGTATAGAATCTGGAAGTGCACAGGATCCATATTTCCCAGTGCTACGTATTGCAGCGTGTTCTCAAGCGTGTAGAGCGTCGCCGGGATCGTTAACTTCCAACCATCACCAGAAAATACAGAACGATATATTTGTTCGAAGAGCACGGTGGCTGGTGTCTGGGGGGCAAGGCTCCTCGACGCCTCATATATGGCGAATGTGGTGGACAATGCCAGCTTCAGCACCTCGTTCAACAACACCGCGGTACTCGTGAAGTATCTGTGGTCGCTCGTAGGAGGCATCACTCGACTATAATGCATGATCTAACCGCGAGGGCTATTGTCAGCTTGGGGCGGTGGTGGCAGGCACAAGGGTTGACGGCGAATCGATTGACGCACGAGTATCAGGGCCGAGTTCTGGAAGGTCAACTGTCGCGTGACGGGTCAGCAATGCGCTACAACAGCAAGAATAGAACACTGGACTACCAGGGAGCGCCAAAGAGACGAACATACTGTGATTAAGGATGCCTGCTTCATAGGCAGGCCGAAGAGGGTTGGTCCACCCGCCATGGTGCTCTTGAATGGAGGGTTGTCAAGACGGGCCATGACGCCTGAAAGGCGAGCTCGGTACAGCTTTGGCTCGAGATACGGCGGCAGTAGGTGGTCGAAAATGCGCAGCCTGTGCCTTACAGTCGTATTGCTGATGGAATACTCCTATCTTGATGGGACGACGGCTCTCTAGTTGAAGGAATTAGAAGCTTGAAGGCATTCTCGAAAGTATGGGTCAAATAATGAGGTGTAATGCGTCACCAGGAGCTGATTGCTAGGGTTACACTCGGCGTGACGGCCCCTGCAGGCTTCAGGTGGGCCTGGCTGGCTTACCCGGCCGCCCGGTCGAAGATCGACGAGGCTAGTCCCGTTGTTCACGCACATTGGAGCACACGCCTGGCAGTGAACTCGATCATTCCATCCAAAAGAGATGAGAGATGGTGGGCAGCCTCTGACAAAGTAACCATTGAAGTTTCAATTTATTTCCTTTAATTTTTTCACATGTTTCCTAGCAAAGCATATTTATGATGGGGACTTCGCACTGGCAATAATTCAGGCAGGGATTTGTACTTGTTAGCGCGGCGCAGAAATGCAGGCTAGCTCGAAATTACCTATTGAACAGCCTTGTGACAAAACTTCGAGCCATTTGACGGGTAGGACGAGCTGTTTGTACTTACCCTAGGTAGATAGTTCGAGATCCTATTACAGATAGTAGAATGTCCTGGCCTTTCTAGGCGCTCTTGAGGGATGCGGATGCTCGTGGTACCTACCCACAGGTGGGAGGTAGGTACTTGCTAGTTTACGGCTCGCTAGCTCGACTCCACCTCCCCAACCGTCACGTGAACCAGGCTTACTGAGTACTGGCCTCCCAAAAATGCAGGCCTTTATATGGTGCGAACAAAAAATGCATGAGCTGCGAAAATTGTACCCGATGTGATGGTGGTATGGGTCTGACGAAATGCTGTAAGCAACCGCCAAAGTTGATGTGAGGATGCGGGATGCCGTGCTTTTTGCCCGGAATGAAGTGAATCCTAAAGCCTGAATTCGGGCCCGGCTGGACTGCTAATTTTGGCCCGGTGCAACCCCGCCCCAAATCCAGTTTGGCCGCTCTAGTAGCCGCCCGTCAGCTATCGAATACACCACTAACTATTGGATTTCGTAACAGACACGTCGAGTTCTCCAGTGCTTACCTGATATATACAGCCATGTTCCCGTCGTATATTACCTAATCAAGTGCATGACACCCCTCGCATGTCTTACCAAAGATCGCCGCTGCCTGTGGCCCGACTGAAACATGGACTGCGTCGATCCAGCAACGTGCAGTCGGCAAAGAACCAGTCACAGCAAACAAAAGTTTGGCGCAAAGGCTACCCGTGTATCGCAATTCTTTTTGTGGGAATTTGCGTCGCCGTGCGCGGATGATCACCAGCGAATCCTTGCTCCTGCCCGCCTCGGCTCACTGTGCTGCCTAAGGTAGGCGTATAATGCGCGGTTCGGAGGCGTTGATGTAACAGCTGCGTACCTTAGGTACCTCTTTTGGCAGTCAGCCCTCTGGCGCACTATGTAGCTATGACAGCTAATCTAGGTTATGGAGCGCTGCGAGGAGTCCCGGGCCTAAGGGGTAAATCTATTCTGACGACGGAGTTCGACTTTTGACAAGGCTGAAAAATGATATGGGATGAGATGTACAAGCTCGTGACGCCTAGCTTGCTGCACGGGCGAATGGGCTCTTCTCTTGCGAAGAGACACATGTGATTGGACTCCGCGTTATTTCGTTCACATACATAAACTCCGGAGGCGAACCATGATGGCAGCACAGCCAATCCGGGGTGGCATCCATGCTATTAGACAACGTAGCTACCCGTTGCCGGGATGGAAGTCCGATTCCTCCCCATCCCTCTCCCACAACCTCGAGGTCTAGGCCGCGATTTCTCCATCGAAAGGCACAGCAGTCGATGCGTTGCCTGCCTCGGCCTCGTCCTCTGCAATGTTCTTGTCCAATTTGGTCTGCTCCTCTGCCAATTTGTCCGCTACGTCCTCTCCCTGGGCCTGTTGGGCCTCGAGGCCCAGCACAGTTGCCGTGAGCTTCAAAACCTTGTTCTTAATCTTGCCACGCTGTTTTGTCTTACAGTTAGTTCCATATGACCGTTTGTCGAGAAGATCTTGATTCTGGAGCAGAGATAACACTTACCTGAAGAGCGTCAGCCTCCTCGCCGGAGGCCGCCTCAATGGCTGGGTTGAATGCTCCCACCTCCGCGTCGTTGGCAACTCCGTTCACCTCATCGAGAAACTACAGCCCTTGAGTCAGCAAGTTTATCAGATATGAACGGGACTCAGTCCCAGAGGAATTGTGAGTGGGAGTCTTCTGTTCCTCGTCCACTCCTGTCTAGGGACCCCTATACATGTGTTGTGGGACAGCAGGAGGGCCACATACGTCTATGTCTGCCTTCTCGACCGTGGTCAGGTCCGTAGGAAGACCGTCCAAGGCGGCGAGAGCCTCAGCTTTGGCATTTCCAGCCGTGCCACCTGCGATAGAGATGTCGTTGAAGGTTGTTGCTGAAAACACAGCGGCCGAGGCGAGATTTGCCAGGAGGGAGAGGAGAACGGTAAGCTTCATCTTGATACGAAAGAGTGAACAATTTATGAGTATTAGTGAATGTATGAGGTGAGTATGACTATGGTTCACAGCACAGCTGGACGTTAGAGGCAGGTTAAAAAAAGACACTGGAATGGAAAGAACGAAGAGCTTGGGCAAAAAAAGATTACCATGGTAGACAGAATAAAGGCTCGATGCGACGATCTTATAGAAACATCGAGTTCCAGACGCTGGGGTCTTTTGTCGACAACCCTACACTCATATGACCCCACACGATCTGTATGGGAATGTTGACTCTGACGGAGGCTAACATACGACAGACATGGCGGCCAGGATAGGCGAGACCTTGGCGTGAGGAGCCATTTGCTCAATCCTACTTGCTTCACGTGAGCACGAATATGCAACAGATAACACGTCCGGAAAAAAATATGTGTAATTATTGAAAACCTTCAATATGACAGGTAACGGTCAACATGCAAATTCCGGTTTCGCTAGTGGCAGAGGAGATGCAGTGTGCGCTTCGAGTTTCCCTTTGGCTTATGCTAATATGATCCACATCTTGCACATATCGTGCTTGTAACCCGGTCGGAATGGTAAATTTTTGACCTCTAAGCAGATCTCCGTCGTCCCCGTATGTAATTCGCACGCATCGATCATTTACAGGGATTAGATCCCCAATCCCTCGGGTAGAATCCATTCCTGGGAACAAAGCGTGGAAAAGAACCCTCGAGGCTGATCTGGCACATATGGAACGGCTTGGTCCGCTTGGCAAAGTCTACAGTTTGAGATGGCAACTTTCATGACGTCGCAAACACAAGCCAAGCTTTATGGGTTGGGCCCGGGCACGGGTGGAACTGCATGCGAACACCTCAGAGTCAATGTCATATGGGAAGGACAGGCCATGCCACCTCGAAGCAAATACAAGATGATCGGTTCTAAGTCATCCAAATCAGATCGGCTCGCTTCAAATTCGTTTGTCCTTTTGGACTACTATTCGTGATCAAGGCATTCGATCTATGAGTTGTCTCTGCCAGTCGAGTATTGTCATGTACGCAGAATGAGGCTAATGGGCATGCCGAATGCCAAGTGCCACAGGATGCAAAACACCATGCCCCTTACCGTCGCCAACAGCCCCTTGACACCTACGTTCAACGCCGTCTGTGAATACTCAAGACTTCTTCAAAACCGACATAGTGGAACTTGTCTCTCATTTTAAAAATAAGCTTGAGGACCAGGACCGTAGTTTGACCTGTTAGTCACTCTGGCCACCCGAAATTGACTAACGAGGACGGGCAAGTGTGTCATCTGAAAATGGCAACTAGCAAATGTGACATTATTCAAAAGGACGATAAGTTCATCTAATAAATATGCATTTTATGGAAACCCTCCTGGACACTCTCCACGAAATTACCTAGGTAGCTCTACGCAGCTTATCTAGGATAGGTTCCAAGGTTGTTTGATAATCAGGGCGAATGTCGAGGTTTCTTCCTGTGTTAATCGCTATTGGCTGCGGTCGAGAATGGATGACAATGGCAGTCTTAAGGGCCAATTCCGGCTCGCCTGACTACTTACCTAGGTAGCTGAGGTGCCGCCCCTTCAGATCCTTGAAGGTCCACGGGTGCAGCTGGGCAGAAGTGTTGGCTCTCCTCACAAGTTTCAATGTCCCGGGAATGTCTATCTAGGTAAATGTAGACTAAGTATTTACTTCAACTTTGTCAAGATAGCTTCCCAAATGAGTCTAGTAAACGCATCGAGACGCATCGAGCAATACTTTCACACCAACAAACACGCCCGGCGTTGGGAATCTCAAGGGACTAATTGAGTTAAGGGGGAAGGCTACAACGAGTAAATCCATAATAAACCATTATATTGGTCTATATATCTTCAAGAGAAGATCAAAGAAAATAAGTTCGACGCGAGCCACCTGGGCAGTTTGAAGGCGACAGTGAAAGACCCCCTCTGGGATGGGATGAAGGGTCCGGTCGAAAAGTCTATCGCCTTTGAAATTATGCCATACTCCCCAACTTTGTTACAGAACCTTGTAAGTCTACCACCCGTAAATATAGGCAGGTCTCAGCCTCTTTCACTGGAAGACAAGTCACTGGCATATATGTTTGACCTGCTGCTAAAGGCCTCGAGACTGCACAAGTGATTGCATATAGACGGAGGGAATATGTTCAAGTATGAATTTGCGGGAAGATCATTCTACGGGATTGAGTAAGTTGTGTTCCAACCTACCTAGGCTCGTACCTATACAATGCAATGATACTGATATATATCTAAGCAGTCCTTAGCTTCTTTTCATGTTCATCTGGAAAATCGGACAAGCTACCTAGGTACCTAGGTACTTAAGCCACAGATGACACTTTCGTCAAGCCACGCCGGTCTCAGCACCGCAAATTTGCGATATCATAAAAAAAAAAAAAACTCCGATCTTAACGCTCTACCATCCTGTCTGGGTATGGCAGGATTGTCATAATTACCACTGATTTTCAGATGGACGTCGATAAGGTTGCGTACATGGGCTTAAAATTGCCGTTCAGGTCGTCGCAACATCTTGAAGGCCTCAGTGTGTGTCATGTGGAAGGTCACCCGGGTCGAGAGCTTGGTGAAAGTATTCGGCCGAATACTTTGCCAAATGGAGACACCGAACCCGTCATCTCCCCGAACGTGAAGCCGGAGACAAAAGGCCCGTTTCTATCTTGTCCTCCTCAAACACAAGTCCAATAATTATGGCCCTAGATGGAACCTCTTGGAGATATCCCGTACTTATAAGGGGCTGTATAACGTTAAGGCAGCCTCGGCAGGTACTTGGGGCATACAACTCTTCTTCAGTATCATTGGTATGGTTGGCTTGGTATGATTGGCTTGTGCATAGATCGAAGCGGCGACTACAACTAGCAGTGCATGACCGTTTTCCAAGGTTGTTCTACAGACCAAGGCTAGGCGCCTGGCGGGTAGGATCGTGCAGCATGCGTGAGGACACACATCGATATCTATCTTGTATTACCTTCCTTGGATCGGTCGAATGGTGAAGCACCTGAAGGGCACGAGGTCCAGAGACTTAAGAAGCTAGACCTGCATGGTTGGAGTCCGAATCAGGGTGAGAAGCAGGTGGATGCTACCTACCCACCAAACATGCTGGCGTTCTAACTTCATTTGATCTGGCTAACCAGAGGCCCTACGAGATGGAAGGCATTGGATATGGCTTCTGACTTTGCAAGATCTGAGGCTGGTGTGGGATGAAACAAAGGGATGACATATGAGATATCAGTAGACGTTGCTTGCCAGGGATTATCGCAAATAATCCCCGCACCGCCACACCATCAGAAAGTGGGCAGCCTGCAGGCAGTGGCGAATTTCGCTGGCGATCTGCGGCCAACCTTGGCAGGCGATGTTAACGTTGACCTCATCAGCCACATATGGTCGGACGCGCAAGGTTGCATTGGAATTACATCACTTTGTGCGAGATGTATTTATTGCGTAGGTCGCATCCCTCTTTTCCGCGTTGATGGTGTTACTCTCGACAAGACTCGAAAATTCCTTCTCAGACTCGACCTCCAATCTACATTCACGTACTTAAGCAATCAAAAACACCACAAATTTTACATTCACAATGGCCGGCCTTCTCAACAACAACGACCAAAAGAATACCCAAGATTCCGTCACTGACGGTGCCACCGGCATTGCCAAGACGGGCACTGGAAGTACGTTTTTCTTGCCGCCTCTCCTACTCTTCCTTGTTTGCCGGAATTAGCTGACAAATTGAATGGCAGTTCTCGGCGATACGCTCTCTGGCGTCAGCAACACCGTCGGGGGTGTCGTAGGCGGTGCCTCCCGAGGACTCGGCGAAACTGTTAGCGGTGCGACCGGCCAGGCTGGCAAGCCTCTGGGCGATGGTGTCGCCAATGTTGGTACTGCTGTTGAGGGAACTGGACAGGATGTGGGAAAGGCGGCTAAGGATGCCGGTCAGTGGAAGACCAACTAAATACGACTGACTGACTGGTTATGGTTTCGGAGGTTATTATGCTGTCCTTTTCCATCGAGCGATACTGTTACGAGAACGTTATGATACCTGTCGATGATTGTTCATATATGAACACCTAGTTACGGAATGAGCAAGCTAGAATTTTAATTTGTTGTGTTGGTTTGCGCATCGGTTATTCTCTTTCCCATTACGCGTGTGACCGTGGCCTACGGACTGCTCCTACGATCTGCCCTGCATTGCTTCCTGTCTACCCAACCTTGAAGATTGATTTACCCTACACGCTTGACTCATAGAGCCGGGGAGATGAAATTGCCATAATGGCTCAAGTTGTTGGTGTGCGAGTAATTCAAGCAGTGCAAATTACCTAGGTAATGAGAGCAGGTAGATGGAGATGTCACACGGCCAATTTTCGCGCGAGGCTTAGCTATACTGTGGTCACCTTTCTATGCGATTTCCTTCTAGTCGTTGTGTTACCGACTAAAAGATTCCATACTTTATGAAACAAATTCTATTTATCACATGGCTGCCCGTGTCAGCAAGCGCTATTGACTGTCTCCTTTACCAGCTGCCTGTAGTGGTGATCCTTGCCAGTTCACGGATCATGCTACTAAAGTGGCCAATCATTTCTCTTGACTGGACCGAATCGGGAAGGTACGTCAGGGATGACTCAATGAGACGTGTTGACCGCGAACTTTGAAAGGATATACGAAATGAATGATCTTGCTGAAGTCCAGAAATCTAAGCGGTATTCAAGATGTCAACATTTACAGTAAGTAGAAGTTGTTGAAATGGTTCCATCTACCTAGTCGCCATTCTATCATGATGTGGAGAAGTGAAGAGACAGCGTTGTTATCAATTCACTATAGTGCACTCAATCTCGTCCTACAGCATTTCTTTTGTCAGTAAGGTTATATTGGTCGCAGAAATGGCAACGTACCTCGTATTCACCAGGAATGATCAAACACTTGATACCATGACTTTCCAAATCCGGATGAGCTCGCACATACTTGACATAGTCCGGTGCTCCGGGTCGAAGAGCATTGTCAGCAAGAACGACAGTCCCAGGCCTCAGCAATTCCAGGTCTTCGCAGACCTTCAGATCATGCTGATATAATTCCTCAACATGATCCAAAAAGAGGACGTCAATGCCTTCGCTCCAAACTCCGTCAGATTTCAGTCGTCGCAGCGACTTCTCCGCCGGCCCCACGACGATCTTGACGATGTGCGACAGACACGCCAGCTCAACAAATTTGGTTGCAATATCCGCATACTCTTGGTTTTCTTCAAGACTCCAAACCACGGGATCTTTTACGCCAGCCCGTGACATTGCGTTTGCAAAAAGAATTGCTGAGTACCCGATGTATCCACCAAGCTCGACGAGAACGGTGGGCTTCTTGGTGATGATGATTTCAGCTAGGATTTGCTGCTTATTGGGGCCAACGCTGATCAAGAAATCTTCTTGAGCGGCAAATTCGTCCATGAGGGCCAGGATCTGAGCTGGATTGCCGCGAAGCGAGGGGAAGGAAGGGTGCGACTGGATATATGAGAACACGCGGGCTTCACGTCCATCACCAGACTGCAAATCAGTAAATTAGCACTCTGATTTCTGATAGAGTATTGGGTATCTATTGATCTGAGAGATAATTGTGTAACAGACGAAATCTCAGACGTAAATCAGTCAACAGTGAGTAGAGGGTTAATGGAGCCTCGGGGCTTGAAAGAGTACAGACCTCGACAATGTTGTCACCCATATCTTCAAACTTTTTCAGAGAGGGATACTTCTGTAACATGTCTTCCTGTTTTGAATCCATGGCTCTGTATTGTTGAGGCTTGTATCTGTTTCACGGCTGTGATGTGCCTATAATGCATAGATAAGGCACCTCTAGTAAGCAAAAGCATAAGGTGTCTTGGTGGTCGGAGCACCTCATTTTATAGTTTTCAAAAAGATTCCAATGCCCCCTCATATGTATAATAGCGGAGCTGTTGCAGGTGCCATACGAATCATATGCTCTCCCGCTGCATGGGATGCTTAGTGCTGACGAATGCAGAGGCTCGTGTAAGTCACGGAAATCTGCAACCGAGGAGTCAATGTGACAGACCAAGCCCTCATCAAAAGGGAAACAAATCGAGATAGGTTGAAAGTCAACATGGAAGTCCCATCTCCACCAAAATATCCCCAATAGCTTGGAAATCTATGTGTGAGCCACCATAGCATGTCAATAATTAGGGGTGTTGTCATGCTCTTCTATCGAAGGCACCTGGGCAAGCCTCAAGGAAGGATTATTACCTTTCAGGACTATTCAAGTATTCGTCTGCCCCTAGAAAAGGTGTTTTGCTGTCAATGTGTGAGTTCTTCCTTCTTCTTCCGACTTTTCCATAGGCAGTCATCGTTGTCTCTTTTTCTTTCCTTTTTCTTTATTGGGATACCGGGGGCCCGGGGGTGGCTGTCGCTTGGATTACTAAGCATCTTATTTATCCCACGTGCGCACGCGTCAGGCATGAAGCCCTCCAAACCATACCTCCAACAGTCGCCGATCTTGGACCTGAATCCGCGCAGAGCTTCTTAGGCTGGCGGAAATGGAGGTCGCGATTTCCTGATGTCACTTCAGGGTCTGAACTTCTCGACCGATCGCACACCTCGCTCTCACTCAGGCCAGTCGCTCCCACGTCGACGTCATAGCCATGGCAGGCCGTCGAAGAGCAGCAGCTCGCGAAGCAGTGAGGGGCAACGCATCGCAACGGTCTACTCGCGCAGCCAGTCGAGGCACACGATCCTCCGTAACAGATGAACTTGTTCCACAAATATATCGTGAAATGCTGGCTGAGGCTGGCGTCAGCTCGAGTCGCGTGACGTCAGATGCGCCCGAGCGACCCTTGAAGCGACCACGATCAGGACGCCGACCCGAGGAGATTCGTGCCGAGGCAGCAAGACGTGCCGGATCTTCCAAAGACCCAGGGCCCAGTGCGCTGAATGTCGAGCAACCGGTGGAGTCTGGCAGGAAAGAAGACGAATATGAAGATGACGACGAAGACATTGAGTTCGAGGACGTCGAGATTCCTCAACCAACGATCCAGACTACGTACCTATCGAGCGAGGAGGAGTCGGAAGAACAAGATGATACATTATTCGAGGATGTTGATATTGATGCGGTGGCCGCGAGACCAGAGCAGGCAGGTGAGGGTGCAAGCCGGGAAGCAGACACACTGCAACTGAACCTCACGGCGGCTAAAGAGTCTCTGGCTTTTTCTAAGCGCAAAAGGCAACCCCTCACCAAGGAAGACAAGGAACGCCGGGTCTTGATACATCGTATGCACCTATTGCTCCTTCTGGCTATTGTAGAGAAGAGGAATTATTGGTGCAATGATTCAATAGTTCAAGACACTCTTCGCCCGCTGCTTCCACCAAAGACAATCAAGCTCCTGAATCCAGGCTCCAGTCTCACTCAGTTCGGCCAGACTGAGTCGCTGAAAAGAGGACTCTCAGAGGCCGCAGAGCTTTTCCGCGACAGGTTTAGGATAACTGAGGTCGGCTTGCGGAGGGCTTTATGGGCAGAGGATGAGGCAGATTTGAAGAACATCGAGCTCCCAAAAACAGTCGACAAGTGCCTTGATAAGAAGGACTTTCGGAAGGCCGCACGGACATTGAAAGGCTCCAGGGATATCGGCGCCATGTTGTTCTGCGCGTTGCTAAGGGCTGTTGGTGTCGAGGCTCGACTCGTCTGTTCACTTCAACCACTCTCGTTCGTGCCTGGTGGTCCGACACTGCCCAAGCCCCGCAAGGTTCATACACCATCTAAGCCTGTTCCACCTCCTCTTGCCCCAGTACCCACACAGGCGCCATCTTCTATATTCCCATCGCCCATTCGGACCCGACTTGGTCACCCAAATGCCACTGCATACCATATTCCTGACATTACTCCGCCCCAGGTTGCTGAGTGGAGCTCTCCACACCAGCGGCGAGCCGATACGCGCATCGTTGAATCGGCCTTTCCTGTATTCTGGACCGAGATACTGGACGTCGGCCACCAGAAATGGCAGCCCGTCGACGCTCTCGTTACCGGAACGCATTTCAAACCACACAGACTTGAACCTCCGGCTGCCGACCGCGACAACATCCTTACCTATGTTCTGGCGTTCGAGGAAGATGGTGGCGCAAAGGATGTTACGCGAAGGTATGCGAAAGCTTACACTGCCAAGACCCGGCGATTGCGCATCGACGGCCCATTAGTTCCCCCTTCTGTGGAAGGGGCGAAATGGTGGCGCAAGGCCTTGAGACGATACAGACGGGGTGGTCCGCCTAGTGATCTGGATCAAATTGAAGCCACAGAGCTGAATGCTGCGGAGGCTCGCGAACCAATGCCGCGGAACGTCGCAGACTTCAAAGATCACCCTATCTATGCTTTGGAGAGACACCTTCGTCGGCACGAGGTCCTCGTCCCTGGTGCGACAGTCGTGGGGACAGTTAGTGCTGGCAGCAAAGGTCGATTGGAGAAGATCTATCGACGAAAAGACGTGCGCCTCTCTAAGTCAGTGAACAACTGGTACCGTTTGGGACGGGAGATCATACCAGGCGAGGAACCGGTCAAGGTTTTGCCGAAAAGAAAATCTATAAAGCGGAAAGGAAGGTTCCGACATTTGAACGACACCGCTGAGAGCTCTGACGAGGAAGATCCGGTGCTCGGTCCTGACCCGGCGAAGGGTGTGCCGCTCTTCACTTTTGAGCAGACGCAGCTATACGTCCCGCCACCCGTGGTTGCCGGACGGATTCCAAAGAACAAGTTCAAGAATCTGGATGTATACGTGCCATCCATGGTTCCTGCGGGTGGCTTTCATTTCAAACACCCCCGAGCCGGACACGCCGCACATATTCTCGGGGTTGATTATGCGCCCGCCTTGCAGGGATTCGAGTTCAAGGGTCGCCAGGGAACTGCGGTGTACAACGGCGTTGTGATTCCCGTGGAAGCCGTGGAGGCTGTGAGGGCTGTAATAACAGGCCTGGAGGATCTCGAGGCCCAAATAGAAGAGGAGAGAAGGAGTCGTCGGGCGCTGGAGGTATGGAGAAGTTGGATGCGGACCCTGACGCTGAGGAGGAGGCTCTTTGAGGGAGATGATTATTGGGGTGATACAGAGTTGGGGGAGTTTGAGGTTCCACCTGATGATGAAGAGGAAGAAATAGATAGGGTCGAGGTTGAGGACGAGGATGAGCTTCAAGGTGGCCGGCGACGCCGACGCCCTCGCATTGGCGTTGTGCTTGACGATGACGACGAAGGCGGCGGATTCGAACTCATTGGGGGCGGATTCGAGCCTGGCGGCTTTGAGCCTGGCGGGTTTGAGCCAGGTGGGTTTGAGCCAGGTGGGTTTGAGCCGGTTGGATTTGAGCCAGACCAGTCTGGTTTCGGAAGCCATGAGCCAAGCGATTATGGACCGGGCGGCTTCGAGGTTGAAGACGCGGCCGAGGCCAAAGAGGAACAACAAGGGCCACTGACCTTCGTTGATCCTGATACGGCTCAGACCAGTTGCTCTGACGATGAACACGATAGTGACGCGCAGGAGCCTGGCGGTTTCGAGGTGGAGATGGCTGACGTCGATATGGTAGACACGCTGTCTCAGCCTTCTCACGACACCATGATGACTGCGAATCAGGAGTCAGAGTCATTGGTGCAACAGTCAACCCATCACAAGGTAGAGACCGATCCGCGTATCACAGTTGCTAACCGTGACTTGTCTCTGTCGACTGCCAGCGCTGAACAGCCTCCTGAGGCCGGTCAGAAGGAAGCTCCAGTAATCAAGCAAGACTCGGCCGAGGTTGATTCGAAGCCAGAGGAGAGCGAGGCTGGTGAGCTGGAGGACGCGCCAAGTGATGTCACGGAGGAATTCTTTATGGACGAGGACGGATCTCTGATTGATTAAACTTTTGACTTTGGACCATATGTGCCACAATAGATACCCTATTTAAGTATTCACACAACCAACACCATCTCGCGTCCTCTCTTATTGACCGAGTATCTGCTTCAGCCCAATCGTTCCTCCAACCACTGCCTCGCCCTCTCCTGTGCCTCCGCATCTTGCCCAGATGCTTCCCCTCCTACAGCTCTCGTCTCAACCCTCCTCATCGCTTCCCCTTCAGGATCCTCAAATTCCTCATCCCATCGTATTCTCTCTTTGATCTCTAACTTATTCATACTTCGCCGCATCAGGCCTGCCAGCCCCATCGCCTGCGACGCAAAAGTGTTCTCCGCATTGTTCAGCTTCTTCCACACCGCGGTACGCCGCCTCTGGCCCACCACCGTGTCCGGGACATTGGGTAGTGGTGGCGGTGTGCTGTGCAACAGGAGCGTTTCAGGGATTTTCAGGCTTGACGCTCGCGGTGGGAACGCAAGGTATCCCCTTCGGGGAGGAGGCACCATGGTAGGTTCGGGAGGAATGATGGATGATGATGCATCATCCGAGTCGGAGTTTGTCTCGGCGTCGCTACGGGAGTCATCTGTTGTCTCGGAGTCCGGAAAATACGTTGGCGGTGGGGGGTCCTCGGGATCAGAGTAGACGTAATCATAGGGGTCTATGGCGTCGCTGTCGCTACTTGACGTGGACGCTGCGCTGCTGTTGCTATCTGACAGGAATTCGGGCCGCCAACGCTCCGTGAAGCTGGGCGGAACCATCAAGCCCGCAGTGTGGAAGAAGAGCACCGGACTGGCGAAGGGATCGAAGAGGTTTGCGGGCTGCTGGAAGAGGCGTGGGATAAGTGTTTTCATCATGCACACATCTTGGTTAAGATCTTGTCGCCGCTGGAACTCGGCCAGGTCAAGGCCGAATTCTTTCTGCAGCCTGAGTCTTGCGATATTCAAGGGGTGGTCCGGAAGGAAGGTCGTCCAGTTGTAGATACCGTTCAGGGCTAGCAAGCCTCGCACGGCCATGGGCTCGTTGGCATGTGCTTCGGTGAGGGCCAGTGAGGCAGCCAGGCCGGCGCCGAGGAAGCTGCCGTGGACGTACACGTCGCGACGCTGGAGCTTAGAGTGCCCATTGGTCCCGGTAGGGGGTGGTGCAAGTGTGCGGATCAGGAAGTCGAAGCCGGCGAGGATGTCATGGATGGGCGTTGGCCAGTGAAGTGGAGGACCCGAAACATGGTGCTGGTGCTCATGGTTGGGTCCTTGGTTTGAGGTGGTGGAGGCAGCGAAATGACCGCGTTGAGGCCAACGATAGTGAATGGTGACGCTGGGGTATGGTTGCAAGAAGGCAGGCAGGTAATCGTCCACGTCTACGATGTCGTGGACGGGGAAAGCAGGAAGGTTGATGATGAGTGGCGAAAGCACTGGGTGTTTCGCGATGTCGTGGAGGCTGCGAGACAGGGACAATCGGGTGAGTGAAGGAAGAATAGGACGGGATAGGACGGGGACTGACTTTACCTGACGGTTACATGGCCCGATGACGCGCAGGGCACTTCCACATGTTCCGTATAAGGGCTGCGGTACCAAGTTGTGCTGTTGCTGAAGGGTCTTCTGGCGATGGAGAGGCTGAGTAGCGGTCGTGGCCTCAACAGTGCTTGGACCCCGAGGCGGGCAGACAGTGATGTTGACATTTTCTGGAAACCCTTGGGCCGATCGCACACAGCGGCACACTCAAAGTAGTGGAAACCCCCTGTATCTTGTGCGCAGAGTCTGCATCACGGACTTGTCGAGGACCTTGAGCTCATCTGAATCTGCAAGGTGATCATTATGAGCCTTGAACCGATGTGATGAGTGATGAGAATGTCGAACCCTTCCAAAGCTGACAGTGCTGTAGAGTACCTCGACAATCTGTCTCGAACGCTATGTGGAGCAGATCTGGAGCGTTACATCTGGGGATACGATGGAAAGAGAGAGCAAAAGCCCTTTCTTCTGTTCTCTTTGGACCTCAATCTGGTGATAATGAACATGCTACAAAATACTATACTGTGTACGCAGAAGACATGACAAGCCTTTCTAAATTGGGGTCCTAGGCGAAGACCCGGCCAGAATGTCGCGTATGCACCCCACACACACCCTTCACACCCTAATCTTGGCGCTGAGACTCAGGGTACCTTAGGCAAGTATCTACCCTGCTACCCAGGCCACTAGGTAGCCAGATTGAGCCTCTACGTTCTTTTCCCTTCACCAGACTTCCACAAATGGCTGACCATGGAAATTGACGTCATACCGCGTTGCGCAGTACCATGTACCGTACGAACCCCGGCTGGTGCAGCGCAAAGAGCGCTTTCATCTCAATCAGTTTTAGCGGCATCGCTTTTCCTTGGAATTCTACGCACTGCTATACTTTATTTCATGCCGTGCTCGCCGTGGTGACGCGTGATGGCCCTGGTTCTGATCATTTAAAATAAAAGAAGCGTAGCCGCTATCCGGGTATATCATTCATTCCCTTTCCAACATCACCCCCGGAATGCCAAGAGCTGTCCTCCTTCATTCCGCCAAGCAGCTTGCTTGACTAAGTCCTACAGCCCAAACCTTGCCTCGTTGTGAAGTCCTTCTCCGTCCTCAGTAATGCTTTAACTCTCGGACAAGCGACCTAGGTAATCACGCCGGACGGCCAAGCCGAGTGTCTTCCGCGCCCCCTGACAGGGAAGAAATCGGTGCGTTTCGGCACCCCACCCCCGCTGTCAAAATGATGGCCGACAGTGGTGATAATGTCGACGAGAACGCCCAAGAGTTCGACAACCACAAGGACGGCAAAGCCGACAAAGAAAACAACCAGGGAGAAATGGAGCCAGTCGGCATTCACAATGACAATGCTCATCTTGATCCCAGCCGGTACTGGTTCGCCAGCTCGGCGTTCCCCATGATAGCCGCCACGCTGGGGCCCGTAGCCAGTGCCTTCTCCGTGTGTGCCTTGGTCAAGCCATGGAGACAGAACTTCCCGCCTGGCTCTGACATCGACAAGGCTGTGTTCATCGATGATCCGATCTGGTATGTGCTCTCTCCAGAAACGCTGTGTCTGACTGATTGTACATGAGACTAATGATCTCCCAGGTTGACGGTAGTCAACGCTATACAGCTTGCTATGGCCTTGGTTGCAAACGTTCTGTTTCTTTTGAATTTGGCACGCAAGGTTCGATTCACCATCGCACAGCCTGCGACCATAGTGACCTGGTAGGATGCTGTCCCTGCTTGCACACGTCTGTTCTCATTCAGCTCACAAAGCGCAGGTATATATCCTCCTTTTGCCTCATAGCACTCACCAGTACCGCCGCCGGGCCTTTGATTGTCCAGCCAACGAGCCAATATATATGGTCCGGTTCCTTCTATTACGGCATTTACGCCGCCGTGCTCTACTTCTTCTGCTCCTCCCTGATGGTCGTCACCTTCTGGGGCGCCATGAAGGGCTATTACCCCAAGGACTTTCAACTAACAACCAGTCAACGAACGTTAATGTTGCAGACTATCATGTTTCTAGTCTACCTTCTTCTTGGCGCCTTGGTCTTCTCCAGGATCGAAGCCTGGGACTTTCTGGATGCCGTCTACTGGGCCGACGTCACCCTCTTTACCGTCGGATTTGGCGACTACTCAGCAGCAACACCACTAGGACGCGCCTTGCTTTTCCCCTACGCCCTCATCGGCATCATCAGCCTCGGTCTGGTGGTCGGCTCGATCCGTAGTCTCGTCCTTGAGCGTGCTCGGCGCCAACTAGGGGCCAGGATGACGGAGAAGACACGCAAGCGCATGCTGCGACGCATGGCCAAGCGGGGCAAGGACGATATCCTGATACCCGTCGCGGACAATGATGGGGATGATTTAGAGGCGCCCACTCGCACACCCACCGGTTTGACCGAGTTAGCACGCCGGCAGAAGGAATTTGAGCTTATGAGGAAAATCCAAGCCAGCGCTGAGCGTCGTCGCCGGTGGATGGCCATGAGCATATCAACCACAGTATGGCTATGCTTGTGGCTGGTTGGTGCTGCAATATTCCAGCAGTGTGAGGTTACGTATCAGGGGTGGACGTATTTTGATGGGTTCTACTTTGCATTCGTCAGCTTGACGACAATTGGATACGGTGATGTAACTCCGATCAGTCCTGCGGGAAAGTCGTTCTTTGTGTTCTGGTCCCTCTTGGCCCTTCCTACGATGACCGTCTTGGTCAGTAACGCAGGCGACACCGTGGTGAAATTGGTCCGGGAGTGGACGGACTGGCTTGGAACGGTCACCATTTTGCCCGGCGAGAGGGGCGTCAGGAAGGAGTTGAAGATCTTTTTGCACTATCTGTCATTAGGCAAGGTCTTCAGCGAGGACGATATCAAAGAGAGTCCTCCAGGTTTCTTGGGTAACGCCAATCGTCGCGATACGAGTAACGGCAGCGAGGAAGATGAGGAGAAGGCGATCGCTGATGAAACCGGTCGTCGACGACCAAAGCCCACCGACCGTCTGGAAGCCGAGGTACGCAGTATCATCGGCGATGAGCGGGTGGACCGTCGCGAGGGCGAGAAAGTTCCAGCAGGCAGCGACAAGACTAGCGATACCACCTATACGGGGATGTCCTCAATGTCTGAAAAGGGCGACAGCCACAATCACGACCACGAGGTGCATCGTACACTCCCCGGCCACAACGCCAACAACAACAGCATCTCTTTCGCCGAGCCTGGCGACCGACCACCATCCTCTCGCAAAACAGGCAACTCCCTCAACCTGCAACGCGCCTCTAGTAAGGGCAGCAGCAAGTCCAGCAAGAGCCACCCCAACGATCACGGACAACAGCGAGGCGACGTCAACTCTCAAACCCTCCCCATGGGCCGCACAGTCTCCGTCGCGCGCACCGATCTACCCGTCTCCATCCCTAAGAACCGCCACGACCTTGCTGTGGTGCTAATCGACGAGATCAGTCGCGTCACCCAGCATCTGAAGACGCACCCGCCACGCAAATATTCGTTCGAGGAGTGGGCATGGTTCCTGCGGCTGATTGGGGAGGATGAGAGCCGTGCTGATACGCACAAGAAGCCCGTGCCGAAGAGCCGGAAGAAGAAGCACGATGGGACAGTGGAGGGAGACGAGGGCCACGAAGAAAAGGATGATCCGGATAAGCTCCAGTGGAGCTGGGTCGGAAGCCGCAGTCCACTGATGGGCAGCCAGGAGGAGGCAGAGTGGATACTGGACAGGTTGGAGCACAGGCTGGCAGAGCTGTTGAGGAGCATGAGAGCGGAAGCCAACTGGAAGAAAATGGGTTCGCGTTTAGGCTCAAAGTCTTGAAGACTCGTCTTCTTCACTGCATTTGTGATTTGTTGAGACGTGGGGCTTGCGATATTGACGTGGGTTACTGGCGTGGGCTGGAGCAGCAGGGCTGGAAGGCGTGGCGCACAGGGACTGTATTTCAACAATTGGTGTATGTGCTCGGCACAGGCGTTTCGCGGATTCATTTTCAGTCATATTCGGCGGCTTAGACGGACGACTACACGGGTGAGCGATACCAACACGAAAGCAATACCACAGGGTGGGCGTTTCGGGAAGGGATGGAAATCGACAAGAATGTATCATTAAGCTACAACGTTTTATCTTCGTCTCCGGTTTGGCCTGGTCATCGGAAATTAAAGCAATGTGGGATGTTGGGTATTCCAGCCCACGAAAACAGCCAGATTCGGGCTATTGCTTACCTACTTACCTAGGTACCCTTATTTGACATTTGTGGCCGGTCACCGGTATTGCATGACCAAGAGACCTCGGCAACGTCAGCCAAAATACTTACTTCTGCAGCATACGTGTAACACAACTGCGCTCGAAAGTCAGCGCGGGGCGCCACTTCCGCTTACACAGCAACTTCGGCGACGAACTGCCACCACACACACATACATACCCCCGCGTCTACACCACGCGCCTCAAACACAAAGCGCATGAGGCTCAAAATTCATGGTTCGGGCTCTTTTTGGGGTGACCCACCGGCAGGCCTCAATGGGGTTTCAAGTGGAAACAGTTTTCTTGAGGAGAATGGGCGGCGCTGGTAAGCGCAGCTTTGGGTAGGTGGTCGGGTTTAGTGGTCGGGTTGGTTAGGGCAATAGGTCTGCAGCCTGGTACATGCGAGACGAAATAGGCATCTTGAGACAATCGACGACCGGGACGAGGAAATATGGGTGGCCTTATGATTACACAGCGAACGGACGTGAGCGTGCGAGATTTGTTCTTGAGGTAGGGGAGGTCCGGGCTTTTTCCGATGCTCTTGGTATTTTTTGTCTCTCTTTCTCATGGGGTCTCTACTAAATGGGGGAAAAGCAAAGTTCGCCACTGCACACGGCCCTCTAATTTCGTTCAGAGGTATGTTGACTTCCTTACAGAGAAAGAGAACACCGTATCTCCGGGATCTTCAATACACGGCCGATTCTTTCCCTCCTCATTTTTGGCTGGGCCACAGCGAGGAGGCTCTCAATGTGGCCAGCAACGAACACACAACGCCATGAGAGAACGCCATGAGGAGGTCAAGGCGCCAACATCGACGACGACAGCATCTGGCATCGAAGGTCATGGTGAGGACTGCAGCAGCTGCTTCTGCGAGGATGGTTATTCTGGTAGACAGGAGTACCATGACTGTGCGAGGCGCGCAGATGGCTTGTTGATGATGGTGGTGAGAGACGACAGTACGGTGGATCACGATCGTAGGGAACAAGTCATCTCGCTGACGCCGTCACTGGTGATCACGATTGAGGATTCTCTCTCGCCGACAACATCGACACTCTCCATAAGAAGCTCATCCGACGCAAGGACCAGCTCATCATCCTCGTCTTCCTCCTCCACAGGATCACCAAACTCAATACGAAGCAGCATCGCAAGCACACCGCGACAAGAATCATCCGCAACGACTATCTCCACAGTCACTATAATACAACCAACACATTCCTTGTCTCCTCGTACTTCTTTATTCACGCCAACCGGCTACCAATCCGTCGTACCCACATACCCACCAACCTCCTCGTCCTCCTCCGCCTCCGCATCCACCCCAAATCCGTCCTCCCTAGCCACGAAACTCGGCCTAGGTCTCGGTATCCCCATCCTCGTCCTTCTCACCCTCCTGCTGACCAGCGTCCTTCACCGGCACCAAGCCCGCCTGGCCAAAGACCACCACAACCAACGCCAAAAACCTCCCTCCCCGGAAATGGCCACTATTTCCACCACAGAGCCCGCCTACCCTCGTCTACACCCCGTGCCCAGTTCACGACTCAGTACAGCTGGCGACGTGGTCGTCACCCCAGCGCCGGGTCTTAGTAGTACAGCAGCAGCAGCAGCAGCAACAACACCTACTCCACGCACGGGTACTACTCGACCACCCCCTGTGCAGCTATACTTCCCACCACCACCTTCGCCACCACCACCCGCGGTGCCGCGACGAAATAGTGCAAGGCTTCTGGCAGGCCCGCTGACCAGCCATCCGCCAGCGGTACGGCCGACTTCGAGCATCTATGGCGGCGAAATCGCCATCAGAGAGAGTGCTATTGCCCTCGGCGGGAACGGGGTGGGCGATGTGCTTGCCGAGTATATGGATTTCCACCCTCGAGAGTCTTTGGACGGGCCGCTTTGGAATCCTGACGAAGTTCGTGTGCCGGCACTGGTGCTGCCACCGAAGCCGGTTGCGAGGAACAGGCAGCAGGATCAAAGACGGCAGTATCTATTTGTGGATGTGGATCATAGCCCTGGCGGTATCGATGAAGTGAGCCCATTGAGCTCGTCGAGCAGTGGTCAGCACAATGCCGTCAGAAATTCTGTCATGTCTGGACTGAGTCCGTCTACTCCAGTGCGGACCCATTCGGGGCGCAGAACTTGCGCATAATATCTAAGGAATCAGTCATGGGTATTCCAGCAGGTAAAAAACCTATCTACTTTGTGATGGCCAGGCCCCAAACATGTACCGAGCATCAACTGCCATACTCATATCGTCAATCGTGGTATAGCACTGTGTCTCCATGCTCATCGGAACTCGCGTGAAAATGCAACCAGTTTCCCCTTTCCCTCTCCCCGTTTTCCGTACTTCGCCTGAACGCCAAATCATTGTCCAAATTACTCCTTGTGCACAGCGTCGTTCTTGTGTGCATCGTGGACAAACTCCTGGGGCATGCCGACTGGTCTTGTCTTGGCAAACTTGACGGTCTGCCAGATGGAAGGCGAGTCCTTGAACATCAGGTCGATCTCCTCCAAATTGCGACCCATGGTCTCAGGGAAGAAGAAGTAGACGGTGAGCGGGATGCAAGCACCGATACATGCAAAAACAATGTAAAACTTTCCTCCGATGGTCTCAATGGCCACAGGGGTAACCATGACAACCACGAAATTCCTGCAGGCTGGTCAGCAAACGAAGTCTAGAGGAATGAGGCTGTGTTACACTTACCAGAGCCAGTGATTGGCAGTCGAGATGGAAGACATGGCCATACGAAGACGAATAGGGGCGACCTCAGTGCAGTATAGGAAATTTGCGCCGAGGAAGCCAATGGGGACGAAGGTGTTAAACAAGTAGATGAAGACTCCTGCCACGATCTGCGCAGCCGTATTCTCGACACCGAAGGATGTGGCAACGGCCAGCGCAACCATGCAGCATGCCATACCCGTGCCAGAGATCATGAACACGGCGCGACGTCCCAAACGATCGATGGTGAAGAAGGCGATGAAGGACGACAAGAATTTCCAAGTCAGAGCGCCACCAGTAAGAGCGCGTGAATTCTCAGAGCTCATTCCGAGGTTGGTCTGGAAAATGACCGTAGCATAGACCGAGATCAGGTTGGTACCACTGTGAAGATCGTATCAGCAAATAGTATCGAGGTGCGTGAGAGGCGAAAGGATGGGGCCCGTGGGGAAAATAAAAGTGTACTTACGACATCTGCTGGTAAAATTGCAAGAGCATGCAGAGGCCAAAGCGGTACAACAGCTTGTCCTCGCCCATGGAAAGCATGTCGGTCAGCTTAACCTTGTGGCCAGTGCGCTCCTCGAGTGATAGCTCAATACCGGCGATCTCAGCCTGGACCTCGATGGAGTCGCCCGGCTTGGCTCGGAAGGCCGAGATGACCTGACGGGCTTCCTCGATCCTGTTCTTCATGACCAACCAACGAGGCGACTCGGGGAGAAAGTAGACAAAGGCGATGATGACGATTGAGAAGATGCAGGCAATGGCAATGGGCGGGCGCCAGGTGATGGGACCAGTCTTGTACTCGAAGAAGGCGAGGTCGATCCAGGACTCGAGCGTGTAACCCATGCAGATGAACAGTCCGTCGATGACAACGTGGCGACCACGGTTGGCAGCCCCAGCGGTCTCACTCTGCCAGACGGGAACGATGGAGCTGAGCTGGCCAACACCAAAGCCCAGGAGGACACGGCCGATGATGAACTGGGGTAGGGCAAAGGAAGAGGCTTCCAGGATGACACCAATGAGGGAGCAGATGCCGGCAAAGAAGATGACGTTGCGACGACCAAACCTGTCTCCAGACCAGGAGCAGGACAGTGCTCCCACCATGGCGCCAAGGACGAAGGTGGCAACGACCAGGCCCTGGAGGGTTGAGTGCACACTCTTAGTGGTTCCCGTGTAGTTGACAGTGTCGATCTGGGGAAAAGTCTTGACCCAGTCCTCCTCGGTCAGGAGACCACCCAGGCCGGCCTGATTGTAGCCGAAGCAGATGAAGGAGGGCATGACAATGAGGGCAGTCTGCAGGATGTTCAGGCGGTGGCCATTCTGACCCAAATAGGTGACAGCTTTGGAGCTTCCAGCATCGTCGGAGGCTTGCTGGGAGCCATGTGGGGTGGAATGGGTGCTGAAGCCATCGCCACCAGCCTCTGCATCCTTCTCGTGAGACATGATGCTGGTGTTTCTTTGTTGTCTTTGGGGGATGGAAGTTTTGGAGGAGATGGTGGGAATGTTTTGATGAGGATATGGAGAGAGAAGGCGTGTGTAAAAGTCTTCGGTTCGTCGAGGAGGTTTGGAGGATGGTGGGGTGTGGTTTTGGTTTGGTGGTGGTGAAGGCGGAAGTGGGTCTGCCACTCGACGTGGAAGGAAGGCCCTTTGTGTGCCTGCAGGTGGTTGCAGGTGGTTGTTTGGTTGTTTGATTGTTCCTGCTCGATCAACAGGTCAAGGCAAGGTGAGAGAGTTGTGACCAGGATCGACCAATGAGCACCCTTGAAAAAACAAGAAGGGGAGGGGACCAAAGCAAAACTCAACTGAGAGCAGTACATAGAGGAGAGGAGGGAGGAGACTCCCTTTTTACATTTGGGTAGATGATTCACTTGAACTCTGATCCGACGTCGGTCACCACGATATGGGATCATCTGTTCTCTGACCCATCCCGCTTGACTTATTAGGTACCTGCCTGGCTGCTGGATACCTACATAGTAAGGTAGGTACTCCTGCTCCTGCTGCTTGCCCTACTCGTCCTCGCCCCTCGGCTAGCGCTCTCATTGCCGACTTTGATTCAGGGCCCATCCAAGCTCAGCATGCTCAGTTCAGCAGTGTATAAGCGATGGGAAGGGGACCAGGCCATTTTTCCCCATGGCACGAGGCTTCATCACCCCACTATCCGACGGGGGCCTGTTCTGATTATTCGAGCCATGGTTGGCCAGGCGGCTGCCAGGCTAGGGTCGGGCGCACGTTACGCTGAGGCAATGCTGGGGCACGTTGCGCTTCTCCAGACTTTGGGATCTAGATGCTGCAAAGTGGTTTTTATGGGGAAAGTGAGTGATTTTTGTGGCACTGGCAAAGCCGACAAGCCGAACCACAACCATTTTTGCGGTGAAGGACGTCGTGGTCCCACCGTTTAGTGGGCAGCCTCGGCCATGGTCCGTCGTCAAACATCCCGGCGCCCTGGACGCACCCTAGGCGCACCCTGGGCGCACCCTGGGCCGAGAGTCATTTGCCCGCAGGGACCTCCTGTTCCCCAGACTGAGCTTCCTTGGCAATGCTGTCCCCGTAATCCGGTAATGTGATGCCTCGCGCCTTGGCACACGTTCCAACGTGGCTAATCTCATTTATTTCCGCACAGCTCGTCCCATCTCAACACGCCAGCCACGCAGCTGACGGACAAACGTTTACGCACGCCCTGAGTCGCCACGGGCTTGAAGCTTTAGTCCCATCTTCTAGCCAGATATAGCCATGCAGCCATGACGCTGGACGTCTTCAAAGTGTTGAGTTGTTCCCACTTCCCGACTCGTAAATGTCGGTCGCCGACTGGGCCCATGACTACCTGGGATACATAGTACACACTCTCTATCCTGTGCGGGTACTATGTAATACGTGTCGTCAACGTTGTCTCGGTCAATCTGTCGTTCAACACGACAGTGAACGACCACTCGGTGTCGGTCAACAGCCGACACCGCCACGATTCTGCGGCGTGCATCCGAACACACCTGGAATCATGGCCTGCCTTCAACGCCAGCATCGAGAGAGATGACAGTCATTCTTCGTCTCCAGAAAAAGTAAGTGGCATACAGAGTAGATACTGCCCATTCATTCTCTGGCGGCTCGGCCCGGCCCGGGTAAGACGTTGTTCGTGGGACTGGCAAGATACTGGGCAGTCTAAGCACTCTCGGCACGCTGGGCAGGCTGGGCATGTGAGCTACATTAGGTATGCAGCACCATGGTGGCATGTGCGCAGAGTTGGGCGGGGTTTGAGTCACTTTTGGTCGTAAACGTTTGCAGCGCATCGACCGAATCTCCCAAAGTTGACTGGGGCACGAGATGAAGGCGGCCAATCCCCTACAGACATCGACATCTTGAAGTTGTTTCTACCCAAACTGCGCTTCCCACATTTGACGCTATATCAGATGCAAAGGCAGCCTCTCCAAGGCAAGGAACCGTGGAGGCGGATCTTGTTTGTTCGTCAGCCTTCGCCTCCAAACGTTCACAGCGTCGCGCGAGAGAACTCGAGCGTTTCCAGACGTTCAAACGCCAACTTTTGGCCCAAACAACATCGCAGTAAGAATGCGTCACTCGCGCACGCTTGCCAAGCCGTTGACTCGACTTCACCTCGATTGAGAGTGGCAGACATACGACTATCGAGTCTTGCACTCAGAATAGACCTCATGATTCATGAACACGCGCGGGCGGACTGACTGACACGCAGTCATGAGGCATGGGAATGGATTAGTATACCTGCACAGGCTAGAGCTCTTTCAAAAAGGGAGAGAGGGGGTTGAGAGTCTTGATGCTAAGGTACCATTCCCAAGGATCGTTGACCATTTCAACGATCGTCATCAAGATTCGCAAAGGAAAACCTTGAGTCTAGCCCTGCCGCGGTTCGAGGCCTTTCAATTAATCGTTACACATCATTGAAGTGTACTCGGACGTCGAAGCTGCTAAGCCAACAGCGTCCTGATAACATCCGACGTAGAGCTCCACGTGCAGCGAGAGATCCCAGGCAAAGGCACCAACGTCCGTGGATTACTGCGATCGAGTCTATGTCGTTGAGCCACCTCGGGCTCCGTCATTTATAGACATTTCTCTGGGCTGTTAACTCTTGATTGTGCGTTGTAAGTCAGTAAGGAAGGTTTTACGCTAACTATTGACACTGACTGTTGGACGAAAGGAGGAAGAAAATCAAGGGGAATTAGCCTCGAAGAGCCAGCTAAATAAGCCTTTCGGAGCAGGTAACAGATCCTCATGTCAGCCCTTCTTCTTGTAGCAGCCACAACGGATGTTCAAGTCAGTATCAATAGACTACCAAGGTCACCGTCGCAGCCGCCCTTCTTCCCTCGCCGACTGTACATGCGGACAATGCCCAATGACGATAACATTTGCAGCGAGCTTCCTCCACTCCATCACGACAAATTCCGAATCAAAAGTACTCCACGAATCAAAACGAAGTTTCTGCGACGACTCTGCTCATCACCGACGCGCTGCCTGTCATCCATGACCTCGAGACAGGATGATCGGGTTTGTAGCGACTTTCATAATGACCTTGGTACTCTTGCAAAGTCTAGGTATGTAGAATGATCGAGACGGATGGAAAATATATGCGTCAGTGCATGTTCCAGAAGAGTCGATATTGAAGATCCTGCCTAGATGGATACTTTTGTGCCGGAGACTTACACACTCCACCAATGAGACAACTACACCAATGTCTATTAATAAATACAAGGCTAGCAGCGCTTGCATGGAAAATATGATGGATTGTTCCGGAGGGAGCATAACCATTGTGAACTCACCCGGGCGGGCTTACCCGCAATTGGACCACAGGATAAGAGTGGTGCATATGCCCAGGTGTATTCATTCTCTCCCGGCTTCAAGAATGTAGCTATTGCAGGAACTAGGCCACGTTACTTTTTTCTTTCTCATAACCAATATATGCGATAGGGAACGCTCCACACGGCGCCATAAGCAACACCAGCTAACCCGAGCGGACGGACAGGCTCGGCGCTCGGGTCGAAGTCGGCACTTTAGGTGGTGTCATTGGGGATGTCCGATCCGTTTGCGACCAAGTCGGCACGCCCGCAGCACCCATATCGAGCTAAATCCTTAAATAAATAATTAGAACTCTACTTGAACGATTGTGTCACCTGCTTCTTGACGTGTCAGCTCATCTTCGACCATCTTCTTTGAACTTCGTCTGCATTGGCAAGTATGGCACTCTGCTTACAAAAGGGCACGCCGGCAGCGGCCGACAAGTATTGTATCGGAAGCGCGATACTCAAGCCAGCTGTCCATCATGAGTCTTTCCAGGCCTTGTGGGAAACGAAGTGGAAAGTCCCGGTAAGGTTCAACATTTAGATGTTTCAAGCCTCATATCAGTATGCTAACAGATCGATAGTGTACGATGGGTGTGTACCCTTTCATGTTTGGTAGCGTAAAGGATTTTGAACCGGTGGTGGAGGAGATTATCAAAGCATGTACAACCCAAGAAAGACTCTGAGCTCAATCTGAACCTAACATCTACTTTCCAGAAAGGGCTGAAGGAACCATATGATTGGGACCAATATGCGGAAATGTTCTTTCCCAAGGCTCAAGAGCTTGCTAGAATCGCGGAAACTTCAGAGAGCCAAGGAGAAAAGGCCAAGGCTTCAGAATACTTCCTGTATGTACTGTTCCATTATCATATTTACTGTTTCGTATATCTGCTGACTTGGAAATATTATACAGACGTAGCTCCGCTGTCTTCCGCATAGCCCGCTTTCCTGCCCCAAGGTCTGAAAAGCAGAGATTGGCATGGAAGCTCGGCAAAGAAGTCTTCTACAAAGGTTCGGCGTGAGTATAGCCCGCAAATTGACGAGGAGATATCAATATTGAAGTCATCCTTTCTAGACTCATGGAGAATCCAATCATCGAGATCGAAATACCGCACATCCACCGGCTTGAAAACGAAGGCGAGGTGATTCCAGTCAACTTCCTCCTCCCACCAGATGCCTCGCCTCAGAATCCTGCACCTTTAGTTCTTATCATGACCGGATTGGACGGCTATCGAACCGAACTTGCGGTATGGCAGCAAGGCTGGTTGAAGAAGGGTGTTGCCACCGTCGTCGTCGAGATTCCAGGCACCGGAGACTCGCCTGCAGCAAAATCCGACCCCACCAGCCCTGACAGACAATGGTCGAGCGTCCTGGACTGGGTCGACAAGAAGGCTCAGGTGGACAGCCGCAAGGTGGTGGTCTGGGGATTTTCCACTGGTGGATACTACGCGCTGAGAATCGCGCACACGCACGCTGATCGGCTCCTAGGCAGCGTGAGTTTGGGTGGAGGCGCGCACCACATGTTCGATCGCGAGTGGCTGGAACACGTCAACAAGCTGGAATACCCATTTGACCTAGCCGATACGCTGGCTTATAAGTTTGGTTACACTGATCTGGCTTCGTTCATTCGAGAGGGCCGCAGGTTCTCACTGGTAGACGATGGCACGTTGGACAAGGCCTGTTGCAGGAACTTGTTGCTTGTCAACGGAACACTGGATGAGATCTTCCCTATCGATGACATGTTTGTGGCCTTGGAACGCGGGATGCCTAAGTTGGCGAGGTTGGTGAAAGACAAGAAGCACATGGGAGAGCCGGAGAGCTTCTCAATCATTTTGAAGTGGATCCATGACTTGCTTGGACTCGATGGTGATATTATGGCCCAGCTCAAGGCCCTTCCATCCAGAAATAAGTACTAATAATCAACGAAGAGAGTCAACTTGAAAAATAACAGTATGAGAACGCAACAAGGAAGTCCCTTTACCTAATTGTCAACCGGCGCCATTCCAAGCTGAGCCCTGTGAAAGAAGACCCCAGAAACTCCTTCTTGCCATTCATCAATACGTATTCATGGCCGCGGTGTAGTATCATTTGATGTTCTGTAAGGGTCATGATCCCCCCATGGGTCTTCTACTTTTCCCCGAACCTGCCAAGCAGTCTCCCTTATAACGCAGTCATAGCACTTTCCCTTCAAGGGCGATCTTTGGTACATCCTTCGGCTGTCCGGGCCCTTGCATTTTTTCGGGCTGCCCATGCCACCACAATACACGTGCTGGTGGAAAACTTCGTGCGAACATTGTGTGAATGTGTCGTATTTGTTGTAGCACATGTCGACATCGCTCATTTCAATGGAACACTGAGTCTAATAACCCCTTGTGTTCACAATGATATCCAACATGCGTGAGTCTTCCTTTCAGGGTCAAAGCGGTCAGTAAGAGGGAGTATGTGTAGAGGGTATGCACAAAGCATTACATAGTATCTGGCCAAAATGATAGAGAGAGACAGGGAAAAAAAGGGAAGGCTGCTTGGGCGTGATTCTTCCTGTCAAATATCTTGGCAGATGTCAGGCTTGTGGCTTTTGGGTTCCGTTGCATCTTTAATTTGAAAATTGAACGTTGAACCTACCAACTGCTGCGAGAATGAAGGAATCTGTGAGATATCAACAGCAAAAAATTCAGGCCTCGGATTTCTGGATTCTACTCATATCTTTTCCCGCATGTAAAATTTAGTCATGCTCTGGTGGTGTCCTGCTTCATATCTTGAATGACGATGTGGTGGTTGTCAGAAAAAAAACGCAGCTTGGCCCGTAAAGTCTAGACTCGGTTGTCGCACCCTCGTACCCTCGTTATGACCTCGGCGCATGCATGCTTTCTTTTCCTCTCGAAATCCGCATCGTGCATCTACATCTCCGCCCTCGCTTAGTTAGGGTAAAAAAAATTCTCCCCATGATGGGTGTCCAGGCCGCCTTTTGAGTCCACCTCCATTGACTAGATGCACCTGTCAAATCCGAGAGCATGCATCCGATAACATACAAGGAGGACTCTATATGGTGAATGATCGTTGACACGTGCATTAGCGGTTGCGGTAAGCATGCATACCTTGGCTGTTCACTGTCTACCACACGTCGAAGCGAAGCGAGGCAGCACGCGTGCGGGTGGAGGTGCATCGAGATACCAGTTGTACAGCATGAACAGCATGATTGCAATTTAACAACACGCACCATTGACCTCTCGGCCCTATCCAAATGTCGTGAGAAGTAAATGGAGAGATGACAGAATCAGCTTCTAAAGTAGGTATATACAAGACATCATGTATCAGGGCATGGACTACGCTGAGCCGCTCATGCTGCAAGAAACTTATTCAGCATCCTTACAATAGACATGGGCATTCGATTCTCGATAGTAACGAACGAGGGCGGTGACAATGCAATCGTCCGATTTTTAATCGTCAAGGATGTCAATTCGCAATTTTACGCAGGAATCCTCGCATGCGACACGTCAAACCACAGTCATGGTGAACGTGTCCACTGGCGGGCCCCACGGATGACAGGTCAGGGCAACTTGCATTATCACAACCCTATATTCACGGCGAAATACGGAAGGTGGACGACACGAAGTGTACATGAATTCTGAGATATTCAAGATGCACACCAGTTTGAATATATAACTTACAACAATATGACGATATCCGTATCGTAAAGGATGAGAAATGTGTCTTCGAAGTGCAAGCTGGGTTAGCGACACTGTCCGGACTGGTCGTCCGCCAGCCCGGTTGGCCAAGAACGCTGTGGATACCGTCCATCCTGGGGATCAATCATTTATCACATATTACATTCTGCTCGCAGAAGCAAAGACCGGAACAAACCCCGGCGATTAGTGCTGCGTAGAAGCTTCAATGACATCGACAACACTGGCGGACTTACTTAAAATGGATCTCTTGTAATGTTGCGTGGCCCTTGGCTAGGTACCTGAGAAAGTAGTCAGGACGTGCTATCCTGTTCTTCTTCTTGTGTTGATGCCCATCTACAATTTTTTCTTGGTCCGCCATGCGAGTCTTCCCATCCTTGAAAACTGCTTAGAACTCAAAATCTCCCATCTTGAAATACAATGCGCTCCGTCCTCCAGGGCTGCCCAGATAGTCGGTCCGACCACCACCAGCCACTTTACCTTAGATAACGAGCATAGCATTGCTCCAGTTGCGGTTTGCCAACCGTACTGCGCAATGACCAAAGGCTTCAAGGACCACAGTTGTTTCGATACCCAGCAATTCACGACTACCACAAAGAACTCGTCAGAATATTTGATACAACGCACATCAAATGAAAATCCGCTGCAGGCTGCATGGACTTGAGTAGGTTGGCTGCGAGCCTGGCTGCAAGCCGACGTGGTTGCATAAAGGAGTGTCAAGTCGCAATAGATCGGGAGCTTCGTCATTAACCCATTTACGGAGACAGTACGTCCACCAGGTGGAACCTGCCGACTAACACGAGCTGGCCAAAGGCTGCAGGAATCATTGTGTAACCCAAAGAACACCTCGACACAGCCTGGGCATTAAAGCAAACCAATCAATCTATCTAGGTAGGGCTTCCTTCGAGCTCATTGGGTATTGCCCAAGCTACATTGATTGAATGTTGTCATTGAGATGGGATGCTCAATGGATTTGAAATGAGGCTCATAGAAGGAAGAGTGGGAAGGGAGAAGTAACTCCGATACGTATAATCCTTACGCGCGTCGCGCGCTACTTTCCAGAGTAGGGCGTCCCTACTACTCTTCTCCTGCTAGCCTACCGCCGACTGATACTGTAATAGTTGTTCTAAATCCAGGAGAAGTTAAAAAATCGAGAAGACAACGACGTACCTAGGTAAGTCAAGGGGTGACCGTAATCCAGCCCCTGAAAGAGCTTCAACTAAGTGTGGTGGAATGTGCGGTAAGTCAAGTCAAGTGAATCAAAGTAAGCATTCCAAGATTCTCGTTCATATCCTTGGTCAGGGGAGCAATCTACTATGTAACTGTAGCTCAAACTACGGAAGAACGATTGTGTGGGCACCAAAGGGCGCTATTCCTACATGGGATTTCCGATCGAGATGCCATCGTGAATGATACCTTCCTTCCCCCTTTGACCAGTACAATGGGTACCTGTAACTGTTCAATCAAAATAGCAAACGCCCTGAAAAGCTCTTCTAAGGTCTCAAGTCACGAAGCTTTCAAGCTTTATTCACCCTACTACTACTTCAACTAAATACGGCCTTATATTCAACTAACTTGATGCCAGGAAAGCCTTGCTTGATGTAGATATCCATTGAGCGCATATGCCACTAACAATCAATGTTGATGGGTGGTTGAGGTTCAATTGATGTATGTGCTGAACCTGTCCCTCAGAGAGAGCAAAAGGAAGCCGCCAGTGGTGGAAGAGGTGAGGTAAGTTGTTGTCAGGCGAATTGTCCATTCCAGTTTTGTGCGTGATCCTGTCTGGTCGGAATCCGAAGGTGAGCACGAATCCCTGGAAGGAGTCGCGATATCTGAAATGTAGGGATTGAACCTACTTATGAGCTAGTCCTGTCTTACACGGCATGTCATATTACCGGAGGAGGCGTCAGAGCCTAGAAAACGAGTTTCAGACAGTGATTACACATTGGAATCGAGGCGGGCAGGATATCGGACGAACCAGTAGACGACTAAATATGTGACACTGAGGAAAGTCGTCCAGAGGCTCTCCTACCAACCGTATTCGGTTGAAGGCGCTGTGGATATGGCAAGTGCCGAAAGTTAATGAATTTGATCTCGCCCGGCTAGACCGTTGCTCTATCTGGAGACTCAGCAAGAAGACTGGCATCTATTCAACATCTACATGACTGATGAAGCTGCGAGAAAGTAATAATATAACTGATCCGACCAAGCAGTGTCTACTTGCCAGTTTTACCTATCACAACTAGCTGCAAACGCGAATTTAAAGTAGGCCTAATCCGACCACAGGACGTATGGACACCAAGCGAGCTCTACAACTGTAAGGTTAAAGGTTTCTTGGAATCGTAGCAAATAAGTCAGGATCACACGAGTTACCTACGTAAATTTTGTTGCGACCTTGATTCAAAAAAGAAGAAATTACCAATACCGTTGCTCAACTACCCGTGTACTTCTTCTCCTTACTAGTGTCTCAACGTCGGCGGTGCGAAAGTTGACTTTCCCAACCTCCTTATCCGATAGCCTCACACCGCGATAGCCTTGTCGGGGAGATTGATACACTGTTGTGAATCATTTTCAGCTCAAAGTCAGCAAGGAACCGTGCCGGACAGTAAGTAAGCTATAGCTTCCTGTGCGAAAGGAAGATAGTCACGCGAAGTGGTGAAACAGCTGGAAAGCAACCCAGTGTTCGTTGAAACGTGCCTCGCGGGCGCGGCTGAGTTGGAATAGATTGAAACTAGTGCGGCATCGTAGACGTCTTCATCGCCCCAAGGTTCTCGATTGAAGGGCTCAAGATCGGGTAACGACGCCATCAGCTACGATTCTACGAGCTCGTCATGCATCTTAAATGTAGGTACCTAGGTCGCATAGTCGCAGCGAACCGTCTTTCATGACGCTATCCGCCTTGCTTAGCTGAGCCACGTTGTGCGAGTAATTCTGTCCTGTATTGTGGCCGGAAACCTGACGCAACTCGGTTGCAAGTTCGGCGAACTTTTCGCCCCCAAAAGTCGGCCACGGTATTTTACTCATTGCTACCTTTTGGTGGGCAGACTCAGAGTTGGTCACGAATACACGCTTGAAGTTGTGTTTTTTGTTTCAATCACAGTACACCAGTACGGGGCAGCTCGCCAAGGAGTGAGAAATTAAGATGTTACAAGCCGTGCGTCTTGGAAAGGCGTAAAGTTATCTGATTCATCTGATTAGATCAATCTGATAGCGAAGATAGCGTACCTACAGGGATCATATAGGTATGGTATGGCGCAAGGACGGCCCAGGTCTTCCGTAAATGACGATGAGTCGCTCCTCCACCCCACATTATTATTATTAAATCCAGTGAGGCCCGCACCGATATGCATAAAACGAAGCGATACATCGTTCATCCACTTAAGCACCTCGGGAGACTGCTCTGGTCACGATGTAGTTTCTTCTCTGGATACCACTCTACTCTGCTCTCCTTGCCAACTTGTTCGTTAGATCTTTCTTTCTTCCCCCGACACGAGACTTCGCATCCTATTCCTACCTCATTCTTGAAGTTTTCCCTGTTTATTCCATATACCGCACAATGGGCTCCCAGTTCGATTCATCCGCGTCCTCAGGACCTTTCAAGGTGCTGATCCTAGGTGGCTGCTATGGGGGTCTTTCTGCGGCACTCAACCTCATTGACTTGTCCGAAGGACGAGCAGCGAGGCAGGGCAGTGGAGTTGTGCCAGGTCACGATGGGAAAATTCCTATCGAGGTGACTGTTGTCGATGAGAGGGATGGTTTCTGTACGTGCCAGTTCTACATTGAACATCCCCCCCCCCTCTTCCACCCATACCCAAGCAACCGGAGAACGTCACCTCAGCTTTGGAGTATTGACGCAACTCGCATTGCAATTCAAAACTTGCCAAAGGCGCCTGAAAGTGTAAAAAAAAGCTCATCTAGTCAAGAA
The DNA here is from genome assembly GCA_027946555.1 of Gnomoniopsis sp. IMI 355080. Taxonomy (NCBI): domain Eukaryota; kingdom Fungi; phylum Ascomycota; class Sordariomycetes; order Diaporthales; family Gnomoniaceae; genus Gnomoniopsis; species Gnomoniopsis sp. IMI 355080. The sequence goes on along the minus strand of JAPEVC010000025.1, from coordinate 22,677 downwards.
CCACGGAACTACTCGCACCTATCTATCTAACATGTTCACCTATAGACCATTTGATTGGGTCCCCGCTTGCCCTTGCAGACGAAGCGTACGCGTCCAAGGCCTGGGTGCAATACAACAACATCCCGGCCCTCGCAACCCCCAAGATCAACACCCTCCATGGCACTGTCACCGCCGTTGATCCGGCCACCAAGACTGCCATCATCACCGAGACCGCCACCGAAGCTTCCCGTACCCTGACTTATGACTACCTTGTCGTGTCCACCGGTCTGCGCCGTGTCTGGCCCACCGTCCCCCAGGCCCTGACCAAGAAGCAGTACCTCCTCGAAGCGAACGGCCACATCAAGCATGTGAGCAACGCCCCGCACGGCGTCGTAGTTGTAGGTGGAGGTGCTGTTGGCATCGAAATGGCCGCTGAGCTCAAGCTTGTGCGTCCCGATACCCGTGTGACGCTCGTGCACAGCCGCGAGAAGCTTCTGAGTGCCGAGCCGCTGCCGGACGAGTGTAAAGAGCGTGCAGGTGAGCTTGTACGTGAGGCGGGCGTGGAGGTAAAGCTGGGCAAGCGACTGGCAGAGACGACAGTAAAGACAGATGAGAGTGGAAGCGAGGTGACGGAGGTGCGGTTCGAGGACGGCGAGACGATGAAGGCGAGCAAGGTGATAGTGGCGATATCGAAGAGTGTGCCGAGCACCGGATTCCTTCCGGACAGTGTAAAGGACGAGGAGGGGTATGTCAAGGTCAGGCCGAATTTGATGTTTCCAGAGGGCACACCAAATGCCGATTGTCATTTCACCATCGGAGATGCGATTCGGTGGTCGGGAATCAAGCGTTGCGGCGGCGCAATGCACATGGGCTTCTTTGCGGCGCATAACATCCATGAACTTGTCTTGCAAAAGATGAATGGCGCCGAGCCCAAGTTCCAAGAGCTGGCCGAGGTGCCGCCCATGATCGGGCTTGCGGTGGGCAAGAAGGCTGTTTCGTATGGCCCTGCACAGGGTGTCTTGTCCGGCGAAGATGTCATGAGGGCCTTCTTTGGGAACGATCTTGGCTTTGATAGTAAGTATCTATTTCCTCTCGCAGATCCGGTCATCCTACTAATGTTTCCTAGTCTGCTGGAACTACATGAAGCTAGGCGAGAAGACTGGTGTCCCTCATGGCGGTCCTCTGGACGGTTGAGGAAGCATAAAGCGGCGCAAACTTTTGCATAGATGGTTCGGTGCATAATTGATTTGGAACAAACAAAATATTGTAAAAATATGCTTGCCACGATCTTGTGCGGATGTTACAGCTTGAGCAGAATGAAACAATCTCAGCGTGGCTATGGTATTTCTCAAGACTACAACTTCGGCACAAGCCCAACCAATGTGCCACCAACCACCTTCTTCCTCCCACTCCTCTCGTCCTCTGCCAGAGGGCATATCTGGAAAAATCTCTCACGCGAGCACTTCATGAACGCGCTGCGCTTATGCGGCAGGTCCACAAACTTATCGACCCCGAATCCATGCACCAAGTCATACGCCAGCACCGTGGAGTTTGTGAATTTCGGCTCACCCACCACCTGCATTGTGCGCGGGTCATCCAGGAACAGGTAGTGCATCAGACTGCTCCACCATGCGCCCACACGATGCGCGCCACGGTACCGCACGTCGCCGACAAGCGAGTGGCGGCCGCGATCAAAGTCCAGGCTAGAGTAATATGCACCCAGGCGATCCTCGCGCGCCCAGTAAATTTCAAAGTACGCAAAGAAGACGCCGTCAAAAGCCGCCAGCACGGCAAACTGGTGGGGGTCCTCATGCATCTTGCGCAGGTATTCGCGGTGCTCGGCCAATGTGCCCGTCTCGTTCCAGCCTTGCGACACGCGGGGGTCGTTTTGCCACGCGTGGAACAGCGCCAGGTGCTCGGCGTTGGTATAGTCCAGCGCGACCATGCTGAACTCCTCGCGCAAGTGTGGGATGTGACGACTGTAAATGGTGCTGCCAGGCCGCGGCTTGGGCGCCCGTCGCGGATGCCACACCAGCGCCGTGCCCGGGTCATTGGTCAGCACGTGTGTGAGCGCGGGGGCAGCTTGCGACGCATACGTAGTGCCAGGCCCATCGGTGGGGACCCAGACGGACCGCGCGCCGAAAGGTGCGCCCGCACCCTGCCAGAAGGACGCGCGCAACAGCACCAGCTCGTCTGGCGTGCCGAGGTTGTGGCTGTTGCCGAGCGGGTGATTGACGGCCAGCACGGTGGCGCGCAGCTGGTCAGCGAGCGCGGCGCTGTCGGTCCCGGCGAGGGTAAGGCGGAGGAATTCCTCGTCGGGCCGGATGGTGAACAGCACGTAGACGATCAGCCAGGCCTGTGCGAGTGTAGGGGCTGCATCGCCGTCCCAGTGGAGAGTGGAGGACGGGGAACGGCGCGCGCGCGCCCATGGTGTGTTGTTGGACTCGGGAGGCCGCTCACTGGACTTGAGATCCTCGGGCTCGCTGAAGTAGAGCTTTTCGCTGTGCAGAGGCTCGGGAGGCGCCTGGCCCTTGGTGTCGCTCGCGGTGGTAGTCCTCAGCTGGAAGAGCTTGGACGAGGATGACGTCGCCTTGCTGGAGATGGAAGGAAAGTAGGGCGTCTGGTATGGGTGCGGCAGCCGGAGGATGGGCTCCTCGGAGGGCCATTCTGCAAGTGTGATGGGCGACATGGTTGCGATGCTATGAGAGCAATGGTAGGATCGACAATGCAACAGAACATGCAAAGAAGCAGCAAGCACAACAGCGCTTCTGGGAAACCACGACGAAAGAATCGGGCAAGGCGAGTGAACCTTCTCTCCAGCAGAAAGGCATTTGTTCCCACACCACTTTTCTCTTTCCCTCCACCGGGATCGAGTCGAACACCTCGATTGAAAGATATTTCCTGGTCCACCATGATGAAAATTCCAGGCTGTCCATAAGACCGAGCATCTTGGTGTGGTCCTTTCCCCTTTTCGACCCATCCTCCGCCCATGCGCATGACATCAACGCGGTGTTTCCTACGTCGACCTGCTCCATCGGTGTCCATCCACATTCGTATGCCGTTCGGCGATGCAGTGTGTGTGGGCCCACCAGTCGACATACATCCAATGATATCGTCGTCGTCGGAGCAGCTCCCTGCTTGGACAGGGAGCCCCGGCACGATCAGCGGATCTGATAACTCTAGCTTGAGACACCTGCGGATCAGATAAAAAAAAATTGTTCACCTTAGCTGCCGATCTCGCCCTCGTGTGGGATCTGATAACCTTTGGGGTGGGTCAGCAGATATCCGGGGTCTATTTGGCATGACCCCTCTCATTCAGTCTGACCCCCCCCTTCTTTGGGTATTGTGAAATCCGTACACGACTGACTGATCTTGTCTGCTCGGAATCGGTCTTGCGCCCAGCCTGGTTTGTAGAACATGTCAATGTAACCCAAAACAAGGTGTATCTTTTATCGCCTCGCAGTGCACGGATAGGTTGGCAGGTAGGTAGGTATATACACGGCTTCTATGTCCAAGCGGTAAAGTAGACAACTTCCCAGAGGCCACGCATTCATCTCCAGTCTACAGCTTCGCGCTCTTTCCAGCCTGCGTCTTTACAATTTCCTCGCCTATCTTTGCCAGTTCAAACTTTCGCACCTTGCCGCTGCCTGTGAGTGGCACCGTGGCAGGTACGCCACCTTCGCCCATCCAAAAGACGTGCGCGGGCGCCTTGTGTTTGCCCAGCCTTTTAGTGACCCAGTCTCTCACCTCAGCCTTGGTGAGGTGTGATGCAGTATCTTTGGCCTTGCCGTCCAGGAATGCGGCAACGACCTCGCCGTAATGGTCGTCTTTGAGGCCGACGACCACAGCGAGGGAAATCGACGGATGAGCCATCAGACGCTCCTCAATCTCGAGAGGGTAGATATTCTCGCCACCTGCAGTTGGTTAGTCCCACGTACGTCTTCGCTACGAATGAGGGAAACAGAGGGCAACTCACCTCGGATAATAATATCCTTGAATCGCCCCGTGATAGTGCAGTAGCCTTGCTCATTAAAGACCGCCTCGTCTCCCGTGTGCAGCCACAAGATGCCGTTCTCGTCCCGTGTCATCACCTCTGCAGTCTTTTCGCTATTGTTCCAGTAGCCAGCTTGCAATTGGTATCCTCCCATCAATAATTCGCCCTTTTCGCCCACAGGCAAAACCTCGCCATCACGATTGACAATCTTGGCGTGCGCGTGTGGCATCAGTGTTCCAACAGTGCTCAGTCGCGTGTGGATAGGGTCGTCTGTGAAGGCGTTGAAGCAAGTCGGACTCGCCTCCGTGAGGCCGTAACTGGATGTGAACTCCGTCATACCGAGCTTCGAGACGAGCTGCTCCATCAGGTAGCGAGGTACCGGCGCGCCGGCGATGATGCCGGTGCGGAGCCTGAGCTTGGACGCCTCCAGGGATGCGGCCTCGGGTAGAGCCAGGAGCGTATCGAACATGGCTGGCACGCCGTGTAGTGCTGTACACTGCTCGTCCTGGATAGCGCGGATGGTCGCGGGCCCGTCAAATACTTCGGCTGGGTAGACTATCTTGGCGCCGTGAGTGATGGCGGCGAGCAGACCCAGAACAAGGCCGAAGCAGTGGAACAGCGGCGGGGGGCAGCACAGCACGTCCGATGTCGTAAGACGCATACGGTCTCCAATGAAACGGGAGTTGTTGACGATATTGTGGTGAGTGAGCATGGCAGCCTTTGGGTGGCCTGTGGTGCCGCTCGTGAATTGTAGATTACAAACGTCGTATGTGGACACCTTGGTCTCATGTTTGTACAGCTTGTAGGTGTCAAGCTTGCTGCCTTGCAGAATCATGTCCTCGTACGTTCTGTAGCCCTCGGTGTCGCCCCGGAGAATCACTACTTTTGGCGCGTCGTCCTTGGCTGCAAGCTGCGCCAACAGGGGCTCGTTGTTCGTCCTTCCAATTTTCTTGGTCGTGAAGAAGATCTTGCATGCGGTAAAGCCAATTCCGTACATGGCCTCCGAAGGAGTGTATGTGTTGTTCAAAATGACCAGTATAGCCCCTATCCTTACAGTCGCAAAGAAGATTGCAGCGTACTGCTCACAATTGCCAGCCATGATCGCCACCCTGTCACCATGTTGAATGCCTTCGGCAAGCAGCGCCCTTGCAATCAGGCTGGATTGTCGGCGGAGGTCATCGTAGGACCAACGAGCCCCTGTCCAAGGAATACTGATGCATTCTGCTTCGCCGTTGGCCTGGCATTGCAATTCGAGTAGTTCACCCAGTGTGAGGTCGACGAGAGGCGGATCAACAGGCCCATGGAGGATGGAAGGTCGTTGACGCTTATTGATAGATGTCTCGTCGGAGATTAGGGATGGAGATGCCATCGCGAGGTTTCTCGTAATGTGAGAGTTTGCTGGATCTCCCCGGGACAGCTTCACGACTTTCCGGACGTGGCGATCGGTCGATGTTCGCGTCTGTAACGGTGTCGCTCAGGATGGGATCTCAAATTTGAGGCTGTGATTTGCGTGCTGTTGGGAGCAAAAAGTGACGATCCGAACCATAAGGCCGAGCGAGTAGCTTCGACAAGAATTAGCACAATGATAGGCACTGGATGGGCGAGTTTGTCGAATGAAGCTGGTCGGAGGCTGCTTGAATAAATCCCATGCTAATATCTACATACCCGGACCCGGATCCACCACCATTGCGGCGACGAGAAAACTTGGTTAGAAAACTTGGTTTGGGGGCAACGTAGCGACCCACACACATGGTAAGTACTAATAGTACGTAGCGCATGGCCACCCTACATCAAGAATGCAGGACAAAGGCGCTTGTTGATCCAACCCCATGGGCCGTCATGGTCGGCACTTGGAACAGCTAAAACACACAAAGTTTACTAGGTAAGTACGGATGCGATTTCCCTCCAACTGGAAGGCCAATTGCTCTACATGGAGGCTTCATCCGGTAGAACCTGTCAACAAGTAGCAAGATGAGCGCAGACCACTTTCTTCCTGGAGGGAATAGTCTCCTACCGGATGTAGCTAAGCGGATGACGATGAGGCTATGCAGACCTACGCCAAGCGTAGATCGTGGGCTTGTCAGATGATCTGATAAGATAATTTCCATCTCCTGAGCAACGATCCCTGTCACCAGCTTGTGGGGGCTCCGTCTCGAGTGACATCGAGACTATGCCGACTTCGGTGTTTCCTGACGCCATTACGTATTTCGGGGTGAAAAGTCTAGCTGCCGAAATGGTTTTCTAAGATGTGCATCCTCGTCTGACGCGACGAGTCATTCCGATGGGGATGTAGTCTCTATTGGGGGGGGGGGGATATGCACGTATGGTGGTATATTGTGTGTTTTATGCAAAAGATGTGCTCACCGGAGCACCGAAGCGCCCCGATTCCATGGTTCGTGCTTAGAATGGAATCTATGCGTGGATCACAGCACGCGTCCTTTGACCTGCTTGAATTTCGACACCCTGATGTCTTTCCAGACAACGACTGCGGGTATTGAAATTAGCAAGAACCCCAGACCGGCGTAGACCATGCGGCGTTGAGCAATACCGTAGGCTTGCATGATTGCCTCCCTCACAGGAGACCCGACAGGGTAGCTCAGTTGAAGTTCCAAGTCCTCGTAGATCTTCTCGGCCAAGTCTTTGGTGTCATCAGGCAAGAGCCTCAGTAACTCGGCGTAGACGGTGTTGGACCATATGGCCCCGGAGACAGAACTCCCCACACCGCTACCAACAGCACTGGCCAGCGCGAGCAGCGCGAGCAAGGAAGCAACCTCGCCGTGTTTGGCAACTGAAAAGACAGCCAGCTGCTGGGTGGTCACAAGTATGCCACCCCCAACAGAGATGAGAACCTGACATAGGATCACATAGACAACTGGCGTGTGTGGCTGCCTGAAGAGAAGCATCAGCCCGCCACCGAGGAGGTTGAGTGGCACTGCTATCAACGCCAGCCACTTGAAGCGGTCGGTCCTCCTGATCAGCCATCCCGACACAAAGCCTTGTAAGCAGGCCCCAATGGTAAAGATATTGGCCACGTAGCCCGCCTCGGAGACTGTCAACTGGTGAACAACCTGTAGATAGGACGTGTAATAGCCGTCCCAACAATAGTATGAGATGAACAGGATGGCCGACAGGACGAACGCGCCTATGACATTGCGCGACAATAAGAGTTGAAACGGGACAAAAGGCCTCTGAGCATAGCATCGCTCATACAACACAAAGGCCACAGTCAGAGCGGTACCTAGCACAATCATGCAGATGATTGAGGGCGATGTCCACTTGCTGCTAGCGGAACCTGCGATGGAAAAAGGCAACAAAAACAATGTCAACCCGGCGCCAGCGAGTGTCACACCAACCGCTTCAACATCATGTCAGCAGGTTCCATTGTTGCAAGAGAGGGATGGCCAACATACCATCAAATTCAACGGCATGGTGCCGAAATGCCTCTGACCACGTTCGGTCCGAGTTGACCTCCTTCAATATGCCGAGTCTTTTCGCCTTCCTTGTGTTCCACTGTAAGATGCAAAAGACGGGTGCGGCCACCACCGGAGTCAAAATAGCAAAGACGGCGAAGGACATGCGCCATGAGCTGTACCTAAGGAACCACTGTGCGGCGTAGGGGCCGAGGAAGGTAGTAGCAAGAAAAGGCGAGCCGACAAAGGTCAGAGCCAAGGCGCGGTCTCTGAGAGAGGAGGTATCGGCGATGATGATCTCTAGGATGTAGGCGAATCCACTTGCTCCAACCCCGTGAAAGATTTTGGCGACCGCATAGGTTTTGACATCTCTGCACACGGCCATCAAAAGTAAGCCTGTTGTTCCCAGCAGGGTCATAACGACCAGGCCTTGGGGTCGGCCCCAGATATCGATCATCTTGGCGGTGGGCAGCTTCAGTACACCACTGAGTACGAACGAGGTGATGCCGACCGCCGGTATGAGCGAATGGGCCGAGAAGTCGCTGACGACATAGGGCATGAGGTTGGAGGATGTCTGCGCCTCCATGGAATGCAAGCAAAAGTTGAGAAAGATGAAGCCGTAAGTGAGGAGCAAGGCTGCTCTTGTCCAAACAATATTGACGGCGTCTGCCTGTTGTACTCCCTCTTGGCTCTCAGGATCGAGTCCACTCTTGCTAGTTGAGTTCGTCTCGTCTCCGGAGAGCAAGTCGTCGGCGTCGGCATCGTGAATGGGACGGCTGCCGAGGAGCGGTTCCTCTGGTCCGACGTGATCCCCCATCCCTGGCAGGCTGCCCAGCTGGAAAAGCCTCGACGGCGTGGGTTCCGTGAAGTGTTGATTTCGCGTCGTGTGGAACAGCGCAGAAGGGAAGTACAAGATGTTCCGACTCGGCCGGCGGGAAGTGGCATAGATACGATGTAAGTGAAATTCTGATATGTTGGCGGCTCGTATTTATCTGATGATCAGATAAAAGCGTGCGATGTCCGGTCCCGGGAAGTGAGCAGGGTCTCGTGGACCCACGCGACTCCGAAACATTCCTTGGCTCCACTCCACCATCCCCGAGTATAACGCTGAGATAGCAGGTCACATCTCATGACCAAGGTCCAGAGCCTGAAAGTGTTCCGTGGGAGATTTTTAGCCCTGTTGCTAAAGCAGTTTGGCTATTCAGATCTCATATGTGGTGTTGGAGAAGTTCCACTCACCAAGCTGTCGTTGGCTTGATCTGACGAGATGTGCTCGTGCGGAGGCTGCATAAGGAATACCCGACCCTGGCATGTCGCAGCGCAAATATAATTGCCTCACAGCAAGGTTGCCAAACATCTTGGTGCTCAATCAGTTGTGTCTCATATGTACATATGCTACAGATGTACGTCCGCGTTAATATATGGGTGAATGAAGCATACTATTCTATTTGAAGAGGCTTTGTGGGTGGTAATGAGGTATCCGTGTGGCCATGCCACATACAGGTCGTCTTTGCTGGGTATGCTACAACTTGCTGTGCGCAGATATTGTGGATCAAAATTCAGATATTACTTCCCGACGACCTTCCCATCACGAATGAGTATACAATTGCAAGGATCAATTCTTGGAGGGTCTGAGGTGGATGCTGTGAATCAAAGGGAAGCTGATCGCTACGCCCGACCAGAGACCACTCTAGGAGCTCCAACGGCTCACGAGACATAGAGACTAGCACCCTAGGAGCATTTTGTCTTTGCATGTCAAACTATTGAGCAGTTGAAAGGTTGGGTTGACGTCTGATCTTCATTGTTGGCGCAGACATAATCAATCATGCCTACTTAAGTAGGCAGTATATTAGTGCCAGTATGCTCTTCCTATAGTGGGAGCTTCGCTGCCTTTCTGGCTATATTCACGGGCACGCATGGCATAAGGTAGCCTAAGAATCTCTTTCGAGTACATCACGGTCTTTATTCTAGCTAGCCGTCGAGCCCGCTCAGAGGTAAAAGACGTCTGCACCCCAGCTTGCATTCTCTCAGCCTGCCTCAGCGCTTTGCCACTTGGCCACGAATTTATGAGCCTCATCACGCAAGCCACATGAACTCGCATGACTACTGGGTCCTTGGCAGAAGATTTTGTTCTATGCATATGTTTTCCTCAGGTCATCGATGATATGGTTCAGCCTGACGCGGTCTGAGCCTGAATCTTTCTCGATGGCTCGTCTCAAAAAGCCAATGCGAAAATCCATACGAATACGAATTACGGTCGGGCAACTATTTCAAGTGACGTCGGGAGGTACACCTGGGCAGGCCACCGCTACCGTGCTTTGCGTTCTTCAAAATTTGCTCCATCTGCATACCGGGACTTCCATTGAAGGGAGAAAGGTGTCCATATCTAAGTACCTAGGTAGGTAAGCAACCATGGAGTTGGCTCAAGCATTTTTCATATCACATTAGATAAGCTACACATTTAAGACAGGCTAACAAGCTTGCTGCGGGAGTCTACATGAGAAGCAGGTCAAGGTAAAAGTGACTAAAGGAAAGCAGCGATGCGTAAATCAATATGAACGGGCATCAGGAAGCCTGCTGTCTATCTGCCCAGTTGTCGATAGAACCCTTTCCCAGGACCCCAGAATCACCATACATGATATGGCCTAGTGATCAGCGCAGAGGAAGTCCCAGGCTGTCGCAGGGTTCATATTCAATGCAGAACCCCTACTGTGCCATACAGGAATCTGCAGTTCGACAAGCTGCTCGCATGACTCTCACCATTATGATTCTGCAAGATCTTGCCGATTTGAGTACCTAGTGCGGAACTCTTTCATGCCAGGTGATCAACAAGCTGAACTACAAGGATAACTCCACACGCAATCATTTGAACCCTCAAGTAGGTAGCAGAGCGTCTGCCTTCTCTTTCCAATCATCGGAGGCTTGTGTTCCTGGAGCACAGTCTCGCTTTGGCTGCGTCATCCACGTGTGCTGATGATGACCCACGTAAGTTGTGCAACTGTGCAATGAATTGTCAATCAATACAACATGCTTGTTACCCGCTTTGGAGGCGAGCCAGACTCTCAGTCGCAAATCTATGTTGGATGTCTATGCCTTCCAAGTTCCGTTGATACATCATGTTATATACGAGTATTTAGCAGGTCGGTGAGGTGCTAGCTTATGAAACATCAACGTCTGATCCAAACTAGAATATGCCCCAATAGATGATCCTTACCAAAACAGATATCAAAAGAGAAGATTGACTTTCTGAAGAAGGAGCTGAGAAATTAGATAGAACTCTATCGTGGCTGTCAAATATGGCAAAACTTTGATCTACAATACCATCTACCAGGGGGAACCTTGGGAGATTCAGGCGAGGAACGGTATCAAAGCTTTGGCAATCTCCCTCCACAGATGATTACGATGTACTATCGTCCGCATCCTATCCGACACCACTGCTTTCTAATCTTGAGGGTTTCCTGCTGGAAGTGGGTACCCACCTGCACCAATCTCCGCAAGCAATGGTATGGGGAAAGCTAAATTTGTGTAAGCATTGCCAAGAACTCGGGGACAAGCTGTTGGTATTTGCACCAATTTGACCGTGGTATTTCCAACGGCAGAATTTACCTTGTTTATTGTCCGGCCTGCTCATCCATGGATGGTTTCTCGTGTGCTAGCATCAATGCATAAACAGGTAGATACCTAGGTGCTGTACCTCCTCATGGCCCTACCTGCCTAGGTACCTACCTACCTACCTACCTAGGTACCGAAGTAATGTCATTATTGGAGTTCAGACACGCCCAGACTCTGTGGGTAAGGCCCAAGACTGAATACAGGTAGCTGGGCCTACAAAATATATCAATTGAACAAGTCATCATGATCCGGAAATTCTCATCAAAGGATTAATAGTCGTGCACATAACATAATCACGCAGGGTTGCTAGTCAGTTCATCAATAGCACCAGTTCAAAGTCTAGTCAGTTCATCAATAGTACCAGTCCAAAGTCTGACAAAAATCAAGGCAATAAGTTTATCAAACAGCTCGGAGCCAAAGCTAGAAACCATCCGTGCCGCACCTGGGCATCCTGAGGTATGTCACTATAATACTTGTAGATCGTCAGATTACAACGGCTGGGGACTATGGTATATAAAACGGAAGTCGGATTACTTCAGACGCCGCCTATATAAAAGTCGTTGATTTTAGCTTCTTTGCACCTGAAGCGTTGATTGATTGGCCGGCAACATCCTTGATGCCTCTGTAACCAGGTTTTCGTCATCACATTCCCGATTTCCATTGGTTTCCATGCTCAGAAACTGCATGTTTTCCGAGCCACGAGGAATAATTTCCGGGTCGCCATCCATGGAATACCTCACCGACAGTCGCTAGACTTGTTTCATGCACTGCTGCACTACGGTACCCACGTACTGATTCCAAACAGAGGTTCTATAGACTACTACATTAGGTGTCATCAATACGACGTCAACGTTGACTTGCGCCCTGGTTGCGTGGGTATCATCGGCTCGCGCGGCTCTGAGCAGTGTGGAGCCATCAGAGTAAACCCCGTGGTTTGTCTGCCAATGCTGTGGAAAGGAAGATACCGAAATACTATATTTTAGGTTTGTTGTGCAAATCACGTATCACTCTCGGACAGTACGGAAGTACTATAGTACCGGTGAAACAAGGCCAGTAGAGCGGAAGCTTCGTCCGGAGATCCTTGACTTTGGCAGTGAGCTCGCATCGGGTACCTCAGATCATCTCACGCACAGATCGCGAGCGGGGGGGGATCAAGGTTTCTGGGCGTCCGGCTATATCAGTGATCACAGTCTCCTGTCTACCGCATCTGCCCAATAATAGACTTTCTATAGTACCGCGCTCAGAACATGAGATTCAGGTGGGGTCGCCTCGGTCCAAGCGTCGAAGCGTTATGAGTGGATTATCCGACTCTTTCAAGGCCCGGGACTGTTCGTGAGCGAATAAGGGCGCCAAAAGCAGCCCGAAGGTAGCCCACCACCAAGAGAGATGCTATGTATGTATATTGAGTTTCAATTTCTCTGGACGATCAGCTGCGCGTAGCCCGAGTACATATGTCTGTCTCCGGATGGCAGGCAGACGCAGAGTATACGACTCAAGAGACATCTGATATGAACCAGCCTCTCACCTTGAATTTCCCAATTGGTCCTTCCTCTTGATTTTGTAACCTTGTAATTCTGGTCACTGTTTTTGCTACACCATCTTGGACTTGGAGCCGCACTTACAACGCCCCTTTTTGTATAAGCTGCATCTACGGCGAACCTCCCCAAACGCTGGTCTACTTACCTAGGTAGTACATAATTGCTGGGGAAAGCATGCCGACCCTCACCGACTTGATTGGCGCTGCCGACAATCTGGGGGAACCCGTGCCAGCGCTAAACAGGAAGCCGGCGATATTGGGTATTGTGATCTCTTTCCAGCTGCTCACGTGGATATGTGTCCTCTTCAGACTCTACACGCGTTTTTTCATCATAAAAATGCCATGGTGGGACGACCTATTTGTAGTATTGAGCTCAGTAAGTAGCATCCTCACCAAGTTCGAAAGTAATGGTATCTAAATGAGATGACAGATATCCACGACCGTGGGCGGGACGGCGGTAATGGTTCTGACAGGCACCGGCATGGGAAAGCACCTCGTGCTTCTCTCGCCGGGCGAGTTTAACGGCTATTTACGTGTATGTGTTGGCACTGCACATAATCGTAGACATTTACTAAGGCAGCGATGGATCATCTAGGGCTTCTATGTCGCAAACGCATCATACCCATGCTCTGCGGCCTTCATCAAACTCGCTCTCTTATTTCAGTACCTGCGCATCTTCCCGCGAGGAGCTAAACTATGGATCGTGTCACTCGGGCTCATTATCTTCACCTCTTTGTGGGGCCTGGTCTATGGAGTCTTGGCGTGGTTCCCCACGTCCCCGGTCGAGGCATATTGGCATTTGGACCAACCAGCAGCCCGATACGCCTACGGAAGCGTGGATGTGGAGATGTTCGTGACGACGTATGAGACACACGCGGCGTTAAACATGCTGCTCGACGCCGTCGTCCTTTCCGTGGCCGTGCCACTATTCTTCAAACCTGGCCTGAGGAAGAACTCCTACTGGGGCCTTCTTGGGCTCTTTGTTCTGGGTGGAATGTAAGTAAATGGAACTAGAAGAGGCTCCTTTATGTAGCTCCGTCACTGACCTGCCGAAAGCGTCAACATGCTCTCAATCTGGCGTCTGCAAAGCATCGTCGAGACCCGCGCAACGACTCTCCCAACTTTCGATCCGACCTGGTATGGCCCCACGCCCATCGTCCTTTCCTCGATGGAGGTATGCCTCGCGACCATATGCGCTTCGCTGCCTGTCTTCTGGCCGGTACTGAAGAAGAATCTTGGGCCGTATATAATGGTCACCCACGAGATCAGGGTCACGCGTGAGAGCCGGTTCGCCAATGACTTGGAGGACAACGTAGAGCTGCATCAGTCCAGAACTGAACTTTCCGAGGACCCTTTACACTTGCCGTCTATGTCTGAGGGGGACAAAGATTCGAACCCTTACCGGGATTCGTTCAAAAAGACACAACAAGAGCAGATGTTTGGCCGACTTACATCAGTGCGCGTCAAGTGCGAGTCGGGCAATCAGGACAAGGACGTCAGTTTGGCCTGAGTGCCGGAGCCCAATCGTCGAGCCGAGTTATTGAAAGTGGAACGTGGTTGGTCATCAGGACCGCAAAGCAGAGTGTTGATATGAACGGTTCAAAGGCCTATTTGGATTCTTGTTGCGATACCCTTCACCGCAGTCGACCCCTTCAAGTTGCGGATCACGAGTACTGTACTATAAGTTTGCATGAGACCCAAAAAATTGGTCAATAATAGACCTGAGGTACCAACAAAGGATTTTGCCCAGGCGAAGTCCGCATATCATGATATAGAGGATGGGAATACCTGTGCCGCACTTTTACAGCTCAGCAGGTCGAGCAATGGAAAACTGACGATCTCATTTAGATACTAGGTACGGAACCGAATAGAGCAGTTTGCTGCATTTCCCGTATGTCGCTGGAGGCTTGGAGTGACCCAGACTTTCCATGCAGGAGGCCAGGGTTTCTTCCAATTGTCACGTTATGATAGTGACTTCAGCAATGCATATCAGATCGTATTGGACAAACCATTCTTGCTGTTCTTTGTGAAGTAATGCTGAATATTTACCTTATCTTGGTCTTCTGGGAAGCTGACCCGCAATTCGGTCGCCATGGAATCATGATTGCTCTCCGGATACTATCACTGACAGGAAACTCAGTGGTTTTGTGATTGAACACTACCAGATTGCTATGTTGGTGACTGAACAAACCTCTGGAAGCCACCATCGCCAAATCGTCGACTGTGAGCCCTGTGCAAAAGCAGGTAGCCATCAACTGAGATACTGACTCAAAACAGCTACCTACACCTTGCATACATACTGAGATCTCTCCTTGTCAACAACAAACATTTTTTTCCTGCTTCTGACCATTTATCTAAATCAAATCAAAACACCTGGGTGACTCGTCACTGCCATCCCCTGCAGACTCATCCCAGAAGCATCTGGCTACCTAAGTACCTAGGTAGATAGCCTTCCAAGTCCTTGATAACTCGAGAAAATCCCTTGCAAACGAGTGGGAATAAGACGACCCTCGATTCCTAACCTGGGTTCCTAACACTCCTTTAGCGACCACCCGCATCCACTATGATGGCTCTCTCAACTCCGATTGACCCACTCGCCGACAATAAGTACTGCCACATGGGCAGAACCGTACCAAGCCTCCGTACCGTACATGAGAACGCAGGTCTATGCCCGAAGCGGCGACACCGCAGGCGTCGCAAGCACTGCTCGGCCCACCACGCTCTTTGCGAGAAGCGGCCCAAGCTTCGGCCAAGCAGCGTAAGTGGACCTGAGGGCACAGTGGCCGACGCTGAAAAGAGCGATACCAGCAAATCTGAGCGCATGGAGCAGGGCATAATGACATGCAAGGATGTGAAAGTAGGAGGGGCGAAGATGAATAGATGGGAGCGGGCTCTGGCCAAGTCGGTCCACGGTGGGCCACCAGCTTGTTACCATCTCCTCCAAACAAAGTTGGAGCATGACCGCCTACAGGGTTATTGAGAATCTTGGAACGAATGCCTGTAGGTGCCGATTGATGACAAGCTTGCGGGGGCAGGGGATTTTGACGAGAATCTCTCTCGAGTAATGCTTTGGGATCATGGTGGGACCGATATCAGATTGCCGTGTCAACTTGCTTTCGTCTTGGTCTCAACTTGCCCTTCCGGTATCATCAGCAAAATACCCAAAGTCACATGGCGATCATGGAAGAGTTGCTTGCCCTTCAGAGGAAAATCGCTTGAGCATCGTAATGTGAGCGGCAGAGACAGCAGCATCAGCACCACCGCCCTTGTTCTTGAGCTCGAAATATATTCACCGCCGTGCGCATAGCTGGCTCACTCCTTATGTTACTTATGCTATGTCAAAATATGTCGGATGTCTCACTGTACGCCCTGCTGGTCTCTGAATACTCAACCCATCTCATAGATAGAGTGCCTCGCGAACCACGTAGCTGTCCGTTCCCCTCGCGGGTCCACCGGCTTCTTCACAACAATCTCCTGTCCTATCGTCCCGTTCGACCTCGTCGTTGAGGCACTCAGCCGCTTGCTCTCAAGCTCCCCAAACTCGCTCACAGACTGCGTATCCCACCTCATATTTTTCAAGTCGCGCAGACTCATCGGCGACACGGTCTGGCCCCCGGCAAGCATAACCACCGCAGGCTTGCCATCCGCCGTCTGCGTCTGCACCGCAACCATAGGTGGCCCACCGGCACCGGGTCCGTCCGCGCCCGTCGCTTTCATCTGCTCCTCCCACTTGCGCTTCTGCTTCATATACAGCCGCCGGCGCGCAAGAAAGTAGACCGAAATCGTGACGAGGCCTGCCGCGGCCATGGAAACACCGAACCCGATGCCTGCGATAGCGCCAGTGCTGAGTCGCGAGGATGAGTCTTTGGAGGACCAAGAGTCCGAGTCTGATGGCGAGTCCGAAATTGAGTCAGCCGACTTGCCGCTTTTGCCTAAGCTGCTTCCGGCGCCCGTTGAGTCCGCGAGCGCGGTCGCCACTGCAGATGCCGCTGCTGCTATGGTTGGGGTTGTCGGGAGGCTGGAGGCTGGCGTTGAGCTTGCGGAGGCGGTGGGCGAGGATACGGAGCTGGGCGGGTCGGTGGACGGGATGGAGCTGTCGCTACCGCCTGGGGCGGCCGTAGTAGCTTGCTCGCTCGACGTGCTGGACGTCGCCACGATGAGGGGCGTCTTTGGAGTGGCGGATGAGCTGATGGAACCTGAGGTCGGAGACATGGAGCAAGGGCCCGATGAGGACGATGGCGAAGAGTCAGGATTCCAGGGTTTGGGTGAGCCGTCTGCCGGGTTGAGAGCGACGGGAGAATTGGCTGACGAAGACACGGCGCTCAATTCAAAAAGGGCATCAGGTGTGCCGCAACATTGCGCCTTCTCATCGGCATACCCGCAGCAAAACCTCGCAGTCAGGCCAAAAGTCTGATTCTTGTTGCGACATTGCCTAATGTGGACATCGTTCTGGCTCAAATTCAGGTCGAAGGCTGAGACGTTGGAAGAGCCGGAAGCTACTCAGATGGGTTAGTTTCCCTTTCTACACTTGCTTATGAGTCAATGCGGAAACGTACTTGGCATGCAGAACGGTGGACAAACATCACTATTCCAAGTCATGTCCGTACAGGTAGCTCGGATGAACTTGTCTGTGTCCGCCGAAGTCCCGTTCGTTGTGACGCTTTTGCAAAGCCCTGAGGCGAGGCATGCCGTAGGGCTGCTGCAGCACATGCTGAATGGTGAGTTTGGGTCGCATGGTACATCATTGCTCGGGGAGCCGTTCGGATGATAACAGACTTTGTCCGCGGCGTGTATAAGAGTGGCCAGACACAATACTGTCAGACCCGCTGGCAAAGAGAGAAGAAGCATTATTATCAATTAAAGAATATACAGCGAATGAGAGAAGGGAGCGACACGAAAGACCAGCTTTCTCTAGGACGGCGACCAGTCCGTGCTGTAGAGGGAAGGGAAGGGAAGATGTCTGGGCGGAAGGCGGACGCCGTGGTTGAAAAGGTCGTTGTCACAGGTCGGGGAGGAGCCCAAGAGGACTTCGGCGGCAAGTCTGCGACACAGCCCAAACGGCATGGAGTAAGTGACAGCGGAATGCCGTTTGTATTTGCTTTTGGAGGCCCCTGGGTGGACTCGACGCGGAGGTGATGCCGAGAGACGTCAGGCCGGCTCGCTAGATGGCGACCGGGCTCGGTCCGGAGACATGGATCGATTTAGGCCAGGTAGTCCGTCGCTGCCACGGTAATCTTTGGATTTTTGGTGGTGGCTGAAAAGAAAAAAATTCGGGCAATGGAGAGGACAAATGTGTTCGAGTAAGTGCTCAAGGCCAATGTTGTTGGTCATATGGAGATATGTGTGGCAGAAACCGCGTAAGGGGCAGAGCCGCGACAAGCCCATGTCTTTCAACTCAACTTTGAGGTGTCACGTCGCTTGCTCTCCATACGTGGCACCCGTGACCACCGCCCTCAGTATTCCCGAAAGCTCCACCATGATCAACGAGGATTGAATGCTGATCAAAAAAGCTTGGCCTTTTGAGCTGCCTGGTGCGCGAGTCTCATCGTCAAAAGTCAGCTCATTCGTTCACGTTTGCGAGGCTCCATCGCGGGAGGTGTTGCATGAAGCTGAAGCAGTGGTCCACCCGTTTCAGACCAGGCTTGAGACCCACTCGCAACGACGCATCCTCCTGCTTCCCACCTCCGAAAAGACTGCACAATTGCTTTTATTTCAATTCCAGTGCAAGGAGGTTGGTGAAAAGGCACGTTGTTGATTCCGCGATGTCATTTGTGCAGGAGCTGAGTTACCAGACTACCACAGCAATTGGACAGACAAGGTAGCCTATAAAAGCAGTGATAAATGATGGCGTACAGCTTGCGAAGCGTGACTCGCATATGTTTCGGTGATCGACTCGGTAAGCTCGGCCAGCTCGGTCACAAGACACGTTTGCCACCGAAGATATTGATTCGCCAATCAAAGGCATCAGAATGTGCCGTCAGTCTGTCAAGAACGTTCTGTTTGACAGCCTTACCTCCCGTCCTATCTCCCATAATGGGACGAGCCCGGGCGTGCAGCGATCGCCTTGGCTGCAAGGCATATTATGCATGCACTTGGCGGTCCTGGCCGGCACCAATCAATGTCACCTCGCGCACACTGGGTGGGAGAGGTCTGTTTTGCCGCTCTCATGCCAGGCAAAACAATTGCTGTGAATGTGCCAGGAGTGGAACAGGATTGAGCGGTTAATGAGTCGCGAGCGACGGTAAAGCGTATATAAGGCGAACCGTGGCCAGGACTTTTGTGCCACGTAATGCTTCATACGAAAGCTTCCTAGGCATAGCCCTACGTTGCATAAGCCTATGCATAAAGAGCATTCATGGTACCAGAGGCCCCGGTGGCCTCGACTGTCGAATCATGCTGTATCACAATTCATGACGAATCGCGAGGAGCTTGATCGTTCGTCAGCAAGGCCGGGGACTCGAGGAATGGCTGCGGGAATGCAGCAGAATTCACAGTGAGCCTGGTGACAGTTACCCCTACGGACTGATATCAGCATGATTTCTAATGCAAGATCCATAGGACAGCGTGAATCTGAAATCACCTTTTGGCGTCGAGTCCCCATGGGGTACGAAGAAGACTTCGTTGCCGAGACGCACTGGTAGCGTGTATGAGGCAGGATTCGTGGGCTTCGCGGAGGGCAGGAGAGGGCCCTTGATCAGGGGCCGTTCTAGCGCTCGCCGTGAAGGAGATGGACGGGCCATGTTCAAGAATTTCCTTCAACATCAAGTAATAACGCGCTGAAAGGTGGGAGAGGGCGTCTCAGTGTGTGGTTTCATCTCAAGGGCATGCTGCAGGGCCTCCTAAAACTAGTTCTGTGACTCGGTGGACAGGACAAAGTGAGAGTAAGTAGAGTATATGAAGTGATTATACTCCAGAACAACCGGATGGGACATGGGTAGAGTCAGAGGGCAGTCGTGCACGTCTTTCCCAGTTGCATGGATCCGCTGAAGGAGGTCGACGTTCTTGGCTGCGTGAAAGGACCACTGACTGTTGCGATTTCGTCAAGCCAGAGCGTGCAGTTGACGCTGAGAAACGAGTGTGGGAAAGTAGGGGTCATGTACATCTACAAAACCTGCAACCAGTAGACCTTGAGCAGCATCACACGGAATACACCATTCCAACGGCACTAAATGATTTAAGTTACAATGCCAATTATCTGTCCCACCACACAAGTAGAGGGGCGGGAGAGCAAGCGCTCGTGAATGGTTGTTAGCGGGCGAACACCCTCTTATCGGAGACGCTTATCGGAACGGCGCTAGATCCGTTAGGCAGGCACTAGGAGGGATCCCCAGCAGGGAACCCCGCTTTTCAAGGTGGGCGACCAGGCAGGTGCATCGCAAATTTTACAGGCGGCATGAGTGCGACGCAATTGCAGCAGAAAGTTGCTCATCGCAAGTGCGCGCAGGGAAGAAAGGAGACGGGTGAGTCAAGCTTCCAAGGTTGTTGGCGAATTCTGGAGGAGAAAGAGCAGGACTGCTGTGTCAGCACCGCACGCTATCCCAAAGTTTGATGCCATAGCAGGCGATTCTGGCCCTCAGGGCACTTTTCTCCTACCAGTACTACTATTATAACCAGCCTACCCCGCACCCTGCGATCTCGGCCTCGAATTGTTCTTTTCCACCACGCTCGAGGCCAAAACTTCCGGTACCTCAGGTATTCAACACCATCGCAACACCAAGCGACACCGGCCCGCCCAGATCCATTTCCGCTTCGAGACCCAGCAGTGTCAGTCCAACAGTCCTCCTCAAATTGGCGGGCCCTGAAACGGAACGAACACAGCCCATTGTGCTTGGGAAGTTCCGTCAGCGCCCCGATTCCGGTTGCCCGTTCCATTGCGATAGCGGCTGTCCCAGACTCTGGGCCGAGTCCGACGCGCCTGATCGCATTGCGTAGCCAATTATTCCCGACTCGTCGTCCGTCTCCCTTGACCTCGAGCTCGACCTGCCCCTGCACCGTGCATGGACAACTCCTCCCTTTCCGGAGCCGGCCCAGCTTCGGCGGGCCTGGCCCAAGCTCACAGCGGCGGTGCGGCCTCCTCCCTCTCGCCGACAAGCCCCGTCTCCGTCCGGAGCCAAGTATTTGCCCACAACGGTTCTAATGGAGGGGGAAAGAGGAAGCGGAGTTCCGTGGCCATGATGGGCGAGAGCCCAGAGAGCGAAGATGATGATGGCACAGGAGAGCAATCGCACGAGAAGAAGAGGCAGCCTGGCGTCAAGAGGGCATGTAATGAGTGTCGCCAACAAAAAGTGAGTCCGAGTCAACGTTGTGCTCACGTCCTCATTTCCTGTTCTTTCTCTTGCTGTCAAATGCTCTCAAATTCCTTTCAATTGATTCTCTTCCTTGCTGCCTGGTCTTACTTCTTCCTCTGTCAAACACTCGCTGACCTTGCCGTTTTGCGCATCACAGTTACGATGCGATGTTGTACAGGATCCCTTCCAGAGTTGTTCTCGCTGTGTTCGCCTCAAACTAGACTGCAAGATCGAGTCCAATTTCAAGCGAGTTGGCAAGCGCAGCAAACATGCAGAAATGGAGAAGGAAATCGACAAGCTGCGCCGCAACGTCGCCAGAGCACGGGCCCAGGGCTTCATCCCCGATGAAGACATCGACGATCCAACACATTCCCAGCTGCAGTCTCCTATTGTCACCAGTGGCTACACCCATACCAGGAATCCGTCCCTCATGGGCTCCGACGAGGCTGTCTCTTCTCTGCTGCATCTTAAGCGTGGCGGCTCATATACTTTACCTCGTATATGCCGAGAGCTCGAGGAAGTTCGCTTGACTGAGGACGCCGAGCGTCAGCTGTTCGAAGAGTACTTCTTACATTACCACCAGTTTCTCCCATTCCTCAATCCCATGCAACTACCCGACCAATACTACAATCAACATCCCCTACTCTATTGGGTCATCATCTCCATTGCTGCTCGTCGCTATGCACCAGACCCAAATCTCATGGGCACGCTGTCAGGGCCCTTGACACGTCTTCTATGGCAAACCATTGGAGATGTACCCGGCAGTCACCATGTTGTGAAGGCCCTCTGCCTTTTGTGCACATGGCCTTTGCCGACCAGCACTTCGTCATCAGACCCCACACAGATCTTATGTGGTGTCATGATGAAAATTGCGACCTTGATCGGTCTACACCGTCCTCATCACATCAATGACTTCTCTCGTGTCATCGTTGACCTCGATAACGAACAACTCCACGATCGGGTCGTCACTTGGGCCGTTTGCAACATTGTTGCGCAAACGATTGGCACCGGCTACGGCCAGCCTGCCTCGACCCTGTACGACTGGACACTGGCTATTCGCCCTGGTGAGAATGGGCCTTTCCAATTGTCAGCAGAGCTAGAGGCGAGGCTTCAGATTGAGCGATTCTGCGACAAAATCTCAAAAGAAATGTATAGTAACGCTAGCGATCCTCGTGGCGTTGCTGGCGATGAGCACCGAGCCATGCTGATGCGCGTCTATCGGCGCGAGTACAACGAGCTACAGGCCTCGATTCTGTCGCGAAACCTCTCGCGGGTCGTCAATCTTCACCTCAAGGCGGCTGGCTTACACCTGCGTCTAGCAGGGTTCTTTGACGCTCATGCCACCCCGGGCTACATGGACGATCTCATGGGTTTGTGGAGGGCGACGTGCGGCTTTCTCGACTACATCATCGAGAGCCAAGCCGTATCCCCTATGGATCCACACGCCGGAAATGACCTGCTAAGATACGCAACAAACTATATTCAGCAGATGCTAGTCGCTGCGGGTTTCGCATTGTTGAAGCTGGTGTGTTCCTTTTTCGGGAAAAGCATTGATTTCGAACGAGGTCGGCTGCTGTTTCACCAAACCATTACAGCGATCCGATCCACCAGCGTAGTGCAAAACGATCTCAATTGGAGGCTGGCTGAGCTGATGGTGCAAATGTGGAATGGAGCTCGGGGTAACCAAAAGAAGGCTCAGGGTTATCAGAACGACGACACGGTGCAGGAGATAGACGATAGCCTGCAGTTGCGAGTTCGTTGCAGACACAGCATGAGTCTTGTCTATGATTCCATTTGGCACTGGAGGGAAGAGTACCAAGCCCGAGGACGTGGCAATCTCGACTGTAAGGACTTTTC